>JADDOH010017595.1:0-21787 GCA_016648135.1 Agrypnia vestita
TATATATATTATTTACAGATTTACGGTTAAAGAAGGACTACGAATACCGAAGGTCATAAATAAATATGGACAAAGAACATTAAAATATGTCATACCAAAAATATTTAATAAAATCCCATGTCGTGTCAAAATGGATATTAATAAAAAAGGGCAAAATACAGAATTAATGAATATGTTATTAAATAAAAGAGACTTATTTTGATTTTGGTAATATTTGTATTTTTTCTTGTATTGTTGTATAGTATTGTAGATTTGTATTTGAGTTTATAAGATCTATTGTAATTAATTAATATGAATGTATTTCTGGTAAATACAATTTATTTATATATATGTATTGATGCACCTACAGACAAATATCAATGTGATGTTTTGTGGGTCTGAGATGTAAAAAAAAAATAAATTAATAAAAAAAAAAAAAATTAACCATTTAAATGCGATAACTTGTAAGTCTCTAAAATTGCTGGGATTTATTTTTAGGATATCACGCCCATTTCAATCAATCGAAAGTATTAAAATATTATACACATCTCTTGTCCGGAGCCAACTAGAATACTGCTCATCAGTTTGGTCTTTATATTATAATGGACATACAGACAGTATTGAGCGTGTCCAATGCGAATTTCTCAAAAGATTAACTACAAGACAAGCATACCAATATAAAACATAGAATAGAATAATCTATTGTGAAGAGCTGTAATTACTCACCTTATATGACAGAAGAAAAATTTGTGATATAGTTCTTCTTTACAAAATTGTAAATAATATGTTGGACGTCCCTGAACTTGTAGCGTTTATCAATTATACTATTCCGTCCTTCCATAGAACTCGACAAATTATAACATTTCATCGCCAGGATTCCAGTACTAATTATCAGTCAAACGCTGTATTTAGTAGAATATTAAAAACTGGTAATGAATTTGGTTATATGGTTGACGTAATGAAAATAAAGTTTATACTTAAAGAGACAATATTATTTCATTACTAACTGCTGTTAACATACATGTAATAATGTGTAATATATAATTTTTTATACACATTACTGCTCCGTATTTTATATTTTAAATTAAAGCATATATTATGTTTTAAATTTATATTTTAATTTTTATACTCGTATTTTAATGCTTATACCTGATACTTTCACTGCTTATACCTTTTATTGATTTTTATACATGTTCTTTACATTCATATATTTTATATTTTACTACTTATTTACGATATTGTTTAATGTATATACTTTTTGATTTTATGTATTATTTTTTTATGTAAAAGCCTGTAATGGATGTAAAAAATAAATAAATAAACTGAAGATAATGACAATTAGGCAACAAATAATTCAAAATGTCTTAGTATGATATATAAAATAAAAACCGATTAGTTCCATTATTATTCAAGTACCTGTGTATGAAATATGAAATACAATTTTTAGGTCCACACTTATCCTACGAGAAGTAGGGGGGATTTTAGATTTTCAGAAACAAAACTGGAACGAACACAAAATTGTTTGTACTATAAAGATTTTAAATTATTCAATGAACTGCCGGCAAATGTGAATAAAGTAAATAGTCTCACTACTTTTCGTAGGTTAAGTGCAAAATATGTGAAAAGTAAGTTTAATGTATGATCATGTTATGTTGTTTCATGTTTTTTAAAAAGTCTTCTTTATTTTGCGTGAGATGGTTTTAAATCTCGGAAATCTATGCACAATCTAGATTTTTTTTCATCTTTTTTACAAGCTAATGTAACTGGAGCTGCAAATGGACTATATGATCCTTCTATTATATTTTTTTCTAACAATTTTTCAATTTGTTTTTCAATCTCTCTTTTATCTTCGATTGTGCAACGATACGGTCTTTTGTTGCAATATTTTTCCACTTACAAATCAATCTGTGCTTCATAATCTGTTACCTTTCCAATGTTATATTTGTCCTTTGCAAATACAGAGTTATTCTTCACAATTAAGTCATCAATCACTGCTTGGTGTTCATAGTCTAGATGAATTATATAAATTATTTTTTTTTTTGGGTAAAATGTTCATTGAAGTTTATTAAATCATTAGATTTGGTTTGATAAGAACCTATTTCACTTATTTGTGTTGGGGCTTTCTGACTGATTTCTAAGTTTTCATTTGGAATTAAGCTAAATTTTTGTATGCACTCAAGTCCAATTAAAAATCGTAATCAAAATTTTCCTTATCTATTACATACATACATAAGACATTCAAATTTTTTTCGATGTTAAAAATAGTTACATCCTGTGATATCATACCAATTGCCTTTTTAACGCCATTAATTGTTTTTAAGTTAGCGTTGTTCAAATAACCTGGTTTTTCAATGTTTGTTTTCAATAACCTTGAGTTTATCAATGACACAGTAGAGCCCGAGTCATAGATTCCAAATACTTCAACATTTTTATTTAACAATAACTTTACTTTTATTAATGGCGGCACTATTATTTTTTTTGGTCTTCACATTACAGTTCGCATTCTAATTCTGAATTATTAATGTGTTTTATTTTCCTATAATCATTTTCTTTTTTATTATTATTTTTTGTCCTGAACCAACATAAATCTTCTGAGTGAGCGCACACCTTTATTTAATTTTTCAAAAATGCTACATTTTTCTTTCGACGGCTTAGTGTCATCTTTCTTCCTTATTAACTTTTTCTTTGAAACCAAATGTTCTAATTTGCCAAGTTCCTTAAACAAGTCTTTTGTTTCTATAACCTCATCCTTGTTGATTCTATCTGTTATATAATCTGGTAAACCGACAGCAATTAAATCGATTAAAGTGCCCTGATCAATTGTTTTTCTTACTTCAAGTAAAAGTCTTTCTTTTTTAACCGCATAGTTGCTAGCAGTCCAACCTTTATTACCATAGGTTTATAAAAAGTTTGATTTCCAATCTGACCACTCTGATTGTAAACCAAGCTTGATCATCATGGACGAATACCAATCTCTTCATGATTTGTCCAGAAATGATCTGAAGATTTCAATTTTTTCTTCATCTTTAGTAATGTCAAACCTTGCATATTCTTTTTAAAATACTTCCATCCAGTGATGTACGCTTATATTTTTTTCCATTAAATTTTTCGATAAAGTATACGTGGGGCAAACGGCGCGTACCATTTCCAAAACGGTCAACGAGCACAAACGGGCATGCAAACTCGGTCATCCAGAAAAATCAGCACTGGCTGAGCATTTTCTGGATACCGGCCATCATTTTGCATTCGAACCGAAAATCCTTGGAAAGCCTAAGAGTCACCATGCGCGTCTTATCAAGGAAGCACTAGAAATCTACAAGCATCCGATAAACATTAATAGAGATGATGGTCTCAAATTAAAAACATCTTGGTATCAGGCGCTTCAAAGTCATTCTCGTCGCAGACTCCGCAGAGATAGAGATCAGACAACAGATGAATCATACATATAACACAATACAACACATCATGACTTCGGCACGGTATTGCAAGCCGATACTTAACCACAACACCAACATTCAAGACAACACATCAGCCCTGATGATGGACCCTGCAATGGGATCCGAAACGTCGGCCCGAAAGGTCGTAACAACACGGCATAATACCCCAATAAACACAAACGTGAAGATTCTGAGTGGCCGTGAAAACCTAAGAATATTCTTAAATTTTTCAAGTAGGTACAAACCTGTCAGCTAACTTTTTCATACTTTGTTTTTCGTTTTTCTGCTGATTTTCAACTAATTTTTCCAAAATTTTCACTGCAGGGTCTTTTGAACTCCTTTTATTGGCAATAAACAATTGCTCTAGAAATTGATCCTGAAAAATCGTGTTATTATCCGCATCCACATATGTTTGTAATATATCTTCTGTGATTTTTATCCATACACTTCTAGTTTGGTGTCTTTTTTTTAATGTATTTTTTACTGTAATATAAGCCCTAGAGGTGTAGATAGGTTTGAGGAGTGCTGCTGCTTGACATTCTTCAGGAATCAGGAAAACTTTGTCATCTTGTGTAACAATTGAGGTTACGGCAATAAAATTGGACTCTCCGTCTATTGTTGGTTTTGTTTGAAATGTACCTAAACTTCAACTTCTCCATAATGTGACAAGAAATGTCGTTTTATAATGATATTTTCCTTGTGATTACGACACTATCAATTACAACACAATTGAGTTTCTCTGTAAATAAAGTTTTATTTCGTCAATCTCATAAGATTTACATAATGAAAGGTAGGTATCTAGCAAAAAAAACATTACGTGTTAAGAAAGAAACGACATTTAATGTTACTAATTGTAATGCCGGCTCCTTATTCACAATTACGATAGCAATTACCTTTTATTATTGAAACTAATCTTATCGAATTTCTCTATCATCACTTATAGATTATTTTAACGAGGGTTTCTACTATCCGTAGATAACAAAGACCATAGACAGTTTACGCTACATAGAGCCCCAATGACGAGTAAAGCTTGGCATTGTTTCAAATTAAAGAAGAAATTTATTACGGACAGACAGACAAAGAAATTATTATTATTGGGATTATATATCCGTCCATGATGTTACTATTTGTGTACGATGTTCTAAGTAATTTTTTTAGCTCCAATGCATATTTCTGATATAGAATCCAATGGGATTGCTTCTTACCATTGAAACTCAATATTTAACGTTACTAAAATATTATCTCGTTAATATTACTTCCCTTCTGAACGGGAGAACAGATTAATGTCCCGAAAATAAGTCGGCCAATGTCAGTGTCATTCGTCGAAAAAGTTATTATTATTGATTATTATTATTGACAACGAAATTATTATTATTGGGATTACATATCCGTCCATGATGTTACTATTTGTGTACGATGTTCTAAGTAATTTTTTTAGCTCCAATGCATATTTTTGATATAGAATCCAATGGGATTGCTTCTTACCATTGAAACTCAATATTCCCCGTTACGTAAAAAAATATTATCTCGTTAATATTACTTCCCTTCTGAACGGGAGAACAAATTAATGTCAGCCGAAAATAAGTCGGCCAACGTCAGCGTCATTCGTCGAAAAAGTTTCCTCTAAACTTGATTTTATTATGGTGTGACGTAGGTAGGCACATTAGATGATTTCGCAATTGAAATCCGCCTAAACTAAAATATATTATTATGTATTTATATTTCCCCTGTCGGTAGTTAATGGTACTATTTTAAAGGTACAAATGGATTGGGTCTTATATGTACTTTTTTTGACGGATCACGCATTCACGCCACGATTCGGTAGTGGCAACATCGCTATCGTTGCCGCCTTTGAGTTTACTGGCCCGGGATTCAAGCCTCATCGCCAGCCGTTTAATTTCGTTTTTTAGCCCTGAATTCGAACGAAATTACGGACGCTAAATGACGTTATGAGGACAGACAGACAGACAGACAGACTGACGGACAGACAATGAAATTATTATTATTGGGATTAAAACATTTTTATTATTAAATTATCAAATGTGTAGTGTTGTGTAGTTACATCAAATTCAAAATTTTCATAAAATATTTATGCTTGGCACTCAAGGACCATCTATTAGAGTCAATAATGACTTGAACTGAACTCGCTGAAAAACAAAAAAAAAACAAATTAAAAAAATTAAAACTAAATTTTTTACTATCTCATACTCAATTTGATTTAATTAACAGAAATTTTGAAGAAATAAAGTCGTACAATTTTTTTCAAGTACAGTACCACTTTTTCTAATGCTAATAGTTTATTTTTATTATTTTTCTAAAAATAAATTGCCATCCAAACATATCTAAATAGTTCTTAATAATGGTAAATACACCAATTATTGATTGTAATATTAAAATAAATCAATTTTAATGGTAAATTGGCACTTATTTATGAATCATCCCAATATTATAAATATCAGCATGTCTAATAAATGTATTTAGGATGGAAACTTCCTTTAATGCTTGCGTATTTAGATAATTTATTTTAAAATTGATTCATGGTTTTTGTCGAATACTGATCTTTTTGAAGAGCTTTCCAGTTGGTTCCAGGCTCTCACTAGACCGCTCCAAAAGCGTAAATATTTCCCGGCAATACAAGAAAACCATATTTGAAATGGTTTCATCTGTGACGTCCGCACATTTGAGGATGTAAGACACAGTATTTCAAGCTCTAGCCGATGCCTGCGCTTGGAGCGTCCTCTTATTCTCTGTCGTCCGCACATTTGAGGATATATATAATCATCGACTCATGTGTGAAATGCCAAATTTAAAAAAGTCATACGCCTATAAGGAATGGTAGATAGTGTATGTTATGGCATTTTTTGAGAACGACCAGAGGCAAAAGATAAGAGATTCCACATCCATAATTGTATGATATAGTTTTAGGATATATGTAACTACTTCTTCGATTAGCATTAAGGTAGAACATGAGAATCAATAATAAAACATTCTTACTGGCGAATACTGAAATTTCGATACCTAAGTGTTATAAAAAACCAACCATAGTCTGCTTAATTTGCTTTCCTCCAGGATCAACCGAATTGCCTATGAAAATATTTACGTAATATACATATCAATAATTTGTTTATTTGCTCGTCTTCATAAAATAAAACATGATCAGATAAATCTCAATACCACATACTTATGCTAAGATTTTGATCTGGAGATAAACTCAGAGATCGGTTTGAGATCGGTGGAAAGAGACAAAAACTCAAACCTGCGTACACGACATTTGATTTGAGAGCTTGGCTCGGCATGTGGGCACAAACATTACTTAAAACTATAAATATCTATAAATATTTATTATGATAAGCTTAAAAAACACAACGCAACATTTCTTTAATTTTATTTGCAGTAAAGGAGTTACTAATTCACGCAACTGATGAACCGGTTAATGAAGTGTCATTTGATGTACAACAAGCGTGAAGTGAGAAGCAATGTGGCGAATCTCTGAGGCTCCGAGGAATCTATGACCAACGATATGTGTATCTTGAGTCGAATATCTCTTAAAATCTTGATACGTACCGTAAATTCAGTGCTTGGTATAATATTGTAGTATAACTTGGTATAACGCTTGTGTGATAAATGAAATAAAATGAAGTGTTTGTTACGAGATTTTCAGAATATGTAAAAATTATTACACCATATAATATTTATGGCGTCCTCGGACTACTTAGGTGATAATGAAAACATTATTAAAAAAATTTTTCCACTCTTGAAGTCACCAAAATCATATTTAGTGATATACCTACTACATAGTATTAAGGTACATATATTATATAATCTACGTACATTTTTTTTGGGAACTTAAATAGTTTATTGCATAATTGATTTCCAGTAATTCGATATAAAAAAGGCACTAAGAAAATTCGTTCGTTGAGAGACTGTTGTCAATGAATTTGCCAATTTCCTGCTTTTCCAGGAACAAAGGCGCTAAAAACTATTGTGCGATGCGCATGGTGAATAATCAGTTTAAGTGCAAATAGATTTATCTTATTAAGGACGGCACTGCTGCAATAGTTAGAAGCGGAAAATTTCCCATCGATGTCGATTCATTAAGAACATTTATACACTGACGGCGCTCGGTAGTCAATTAATTTATTTAAAAAAAAGATTTTTTTGCTCTGAAATTGATATTATGTGAAAAATTATAATAATGGGGTATACATATCCAAAAAAATACAAAAATGTTTTGAATGCTGAGCACTGGATTTCGCACTGACCTGTCAAACACGACAACATCTCTCGCGCCGCGGTCGGTGCCGTATTTATATCCGAAAATTGGATTATCGAACCTCCTAGATTTTGTAATGTTTTAATGAACGTTCTCGTCGCTTCCAGACATTTCCAGGTGTTTCTAGACGTTTCCCGAAGAAGTTATAATATTATATCATAATTCAGATTAACTCCCGGGCAACGCAGGGTACGGATTGCGATTGATTAATAAAATATACAATACATGCTCTGGTTACGATAAAGAATAACTTACGCACGGCATTCAAATACTAAATATTAACACTTTGAGTTATGTTTTTCACTACTGTAGTTTCGAGAGCAGCAGTACCTCCCAGCCTCAGGCGTAAATAATAATTACACCTGATAATGAGAGAGACTACTCCTCTTTAAACTATAATAGTGATAAATATAACTCAAAGTGTGAGAACTACAAAATTTAACTTACTGTAAATTTAAGTAATAATGTTGCATCACAAAGTACCTGCCATATCAATCAATAATGCCAAATATTGATTTCGGTACAAAATGGAATGATCGAAAAGACTGCCTTATAAATAAAATCTATTAGGTAATAAAGTCACTTTTAAAGGAACAAATCAGTCGAGTTACACTTGTACCAGTCCCTTAGGTTACGCAGCCAGGAGATGCGGCGACTTCCAAAGCTTCTTTAACCACTTCTTTCGAGTTAGTTTAAACTATATTCCTCTCATAGTATGCCCGGGATACTCCAGTTTTCTTATCTTGATAGTCCGCAGCACTTCTCGGTATTTTTTCATACGCCGGAGGACTTCAAGATTCGTCACTGTATCCACCCAGGAAACTTTTAATATACGTCTATAGAGGTACGTCTCAAAAGCCTCGACTTTGCAGAATGGTTCTTGGTTTTGTGTCCGCTTTTTGTATAAATATTTATAAATATAAAACATTGTGGTTATGGTATGTAATAATTAAACTTCAATGAATAATCAAACTGAAACAAATCTTAAAATAAACGGTGTATTGCGCTAGAATTGTGTATAAATATGGGTCTTAAAGGGTTACTCTACTCTTTGAAATTACGTGTTGGCGCATGAAAAGCCCTGTTAACTGGCTTAGCAAGTACAATATCGACTGTGAATAGACATTAATTGGCTAGAGCGAAACACACAAATTTTTGTTGCAGAACTATCACTAATGTTTAGGTATCTAATCTGTATCAGAGTAATAAATTTTTAAGGCTGGACATTCACTGCAAATGCATATTTTTTTATCGAAAATGTGGGTTTTTATTATTTACTTATATCAGAATTATTTGCTAAACTACAATTTTTTAGGACAGTAACGTAGAATTATTGTTTTTGTATGCAAGTAATAAACTGAACATTATTTATACAATAATTAAGAAAATATACGCATTAGTCGAAGGGCCGTGGCGAAAAAATTCCTTTTCTGTATCTTAGAAATCACCCTTAGTTACAAAATATTTTAATGTTCGCAGAATATGTTTTCTTACGAGTATAAAGCTAGCATTGTGATGACAAAACTTTGCTAAATAATTAAGAAATGTTCAAAATTGATAAAGATATAAATTTTCCAAGAATTTTTTACGTTTTTTGATGATTTTAAAACGCTTTTTTTTATCATAAGTGATGATTTTAAAGAATATATTGTATTTACTTTTGTACATTGAGTCTTCAACCACTATTTAAATGTTAGTTTTTTTAATACGTTAATTATCATTTAAAAATAAGAAATTCCAATGTATGAAATATGCGGTGCAATAATAAATGACAGTTTTAAAATGAATCATTCCTTAATCATTCCTTCGCCAAAAAATCATTGAGATCGCGAAATGACTCATCAGTTTTCCACACTTTCTCCAAGAGGTTTAGCGTATTTCGATGCGCATTGCATTTTCGGGTAGCGTACCGAGCTTTTTATATTATTTACATAAACAACATATCAAGGTGTCATGTAGAACCTGATTGTAGCGTCAGACTATTTCGTTAGTCAGTCGTAAGGTCAAAAAACGTAGATATTTGGTGATGGAAGTTAGTGAGTTATCCTGCGCGAACTTCAAACCAGATTACTGGCGCCCCTCAGCCACTGCGCGTCATGCAAATTGGGGAACTGTCTAATTCCATCAAGGGGCGCCCGCCGCGGAGCCCATCGCGCCAGGATTGCAGCCAGACTATTCACTGCAGCTGCGCCAATACAACTTTTCCGTTTACCCCGCGTCTAAATTCTGGAAAGGGAGTACGTCATCAATTCGTTGATGAAATCTTGAGTCGGCACGTCACCAATTCGTTGATGAAATCTGTTTGTTAAATACGCCAACAATGAAATAATTCTCTATGTTATTTTTGACACACAGTTTTTATTACCCTTTGTTTTCACCACTAATTTGTTGAAAATATCAATAGCTAAATAAAAAAAAACGAGCGATGTGTATAATATTTGACATCTCACAATTAAAAATATCAATTGGGCTGCATGAAATCTGTTTGTTAAATACGCCAACAATGAAATAATTCTCTATGTTATTTTTGACACACAGTTTTTATTACCCTTTGTTTTCACCACTAATTTGTTGAAAATATCAATAGCTAAATAAAAAAAAACGAGCGATGTGTATAATATTTGACATCTCACAATTAAAAATATCAATTGGGCTGCATGAAATCTGTTTGTTAAATACGCCAACAATGAAATAATTCTCTATGTTATTTTTGACACACAGTTTTTATTACCCTTTGTTTTCACCACTAATTTGTTGAAAATATCAATAGCTAAATAAAAAAAAACGAGCGATGTGTATAATATTTGACATCTCACAATTAAAAATATCAATTGGGCTGCATGAAATCTGTTTGTTAAATACGCCAACAATGAAATAATTCTCTATGTTATTTTTGACACACAGTTTTTATTACCCTTTGTTTTCTCACCACTAATTTGTTGAAAATATCAATAGCTAAATAAAAAAAAACGAGCGATGTGTATAATATTTGACATCTCGCAATTAAAAATATCAATTGGGCTGCAACAGAAAGTAACATCAAAATTTAGAGAGCTAATACCTATATATTTATTAATTAGTGAATACAAGTAAAGAAAATGTATGTGCATTTATTTATTTTATTTATTTTTTTGCGTGGTTTTATTGTTCAATATAATATTTAATTACACAATTGTGTTATTCACAGTTCCTCTCCATTTAAGAGCATTGCTCTTGTGCTCGGACAAGGAACTATGAATTTACATTTAATTACTTACATATTATTATTTTATATTATATTATATATCTAGGATGAAGTAGTAGAGTGAACGTCTTTGACTTAATTTATTATTGAATTTTGCCGCACTAGGTAGGTACTAGGGATGGGCGTTGAATGGACGGACTAGTTGAAATCAACCGTTGACGTTGCATCGACGCGTCGACAGTTTACGTTTATCGCATGGACTAGTTGAATTCGTAGACGGTGGACGGCGGACGCCGTGGACGGTGGACGATTCAAGATTCAACGTAATGCAAAGCAACGAGCGAGAGCAAGACAAAACGTCTCCGTTTATTTCTCTCTCATCTCTCGCTGTCGACTTGTAGACGCCATAGACGGCTCGACGGGTAATTTCATTTCAACTCTAAAGTACAGGATCATAGAGTGCAGATTTGTGTACACGAACTGTGACAGAGATTTGAAATTTGAATGCATGCGTATGGAGAGATAGGCTTAATAAGCTATTATCTATTATTTTTTAGTTGATTTTTGCGATGTGTACGTGCGACATTTCGGTGAATTCCCAATTTTACGTTGTATAAAATAAAACAATTCTGTTTAATTATTTTATTTTTTATTGAACTATTATTAATTAACAGGCCGGCTTTTCTAAAATCAATATTTTATTCGATAGATCTTGACTTCTTATATCTACCTGAAAAGGGATGGTAAAATTTAATTATTGTGTTATTTCGTTACTTTTCAACTTAAGCATATAAATGATAAACAAACTTGTAGGGGATAAAATTTTCTATACCTAACTATGGTCCTTATTCAGGAATCCAACATTAATTATTGTATATGTAATATAATCTTGAATTTAGGTTTAATTAATTTTTATTAAAAATTCCCTATTTTCAACTTTATAGATAAAAAAAAAATCTATTATAATTTTGTTTACACCACTTTATATTGTTTTTTACATATTTCGGGAACAATGTTCCTTTTCTCAGATTGAGCCTTAAACTAAAGTTGACAAATAATACAGATATATTTATTTATTAATAATGTCACCACAAAGTGAAAGCCTGACTTTGAAAGATGTATTCTTCAATAAATTTCTAGATAACATCTCAAAGGTAAAGTATTTTTAAATTATGTATTTATTTGTAAATTTATAGATAATAAATAAATGTAAAGGTTTTTATCATTTTATTCAACTTGTATTGAAACGAATGAATTTTTCGTAATCGATTTGAGTGTAGTGATAGTCGTTTTACAAAAAACGTTTTACAAAAAATAATACTCATAATCAAGGCAGGAATATAGTCCTGCGAGGTTATTAATGTTTTCCAAATAACCCTGTACATATGTAATGATGTGTACCTAATATATTTTTTTATACACACATTACTGCTTTGTACTTTATATTTTTAATTTTTATACTCATAATTTACTGCTTATACCCGATACTTTCACTGCTTATATATGTAGTTTACATTTATATTTTACTGTTTACACCTGATATTGTTGTGTATACCTACTTCTTTCTTTATTATATATAGAAAGAAGTATATAAAACAATATGTAAAAGCCTATAATGTGCGTAAACAAATAAATTATAAAATATTTCTTTTTACATATAAGCACAAGTAGCGGTTTTACTTTCCCCGAAACAATATTCCTTCGAAATTCTTTAAATTTTAAAAATTAACGTAATAAAAATAACCAACGGTTGAGCCGTCGAGCAGCGTCGCGTCGAACCGTAGACAGTTGACTATCGTCCCGATGTTATAAACGTCCGCGACGTCCGCGTAACGAAGTTGACGCGTCAAATAGTTGACGAATTCAACTAGTTGATCGTCTCGTCGATGGACGGACGTGGACGGTCTCGTTTCGTCGACGACCCATCCCTAGTAGGTACCGTATATATCTACATACGCATTTTTATTTATAAATGTGTTTGGTCAATTATAAGTTTTTATTTATTTTCATAGATGACGGTAGTGTGCCGCTACACATATTGTATGAAAACTTCGAATAAATATTTAAAAATGAGAATGTAAATCATTAAGGGTAGTTATTGTTAACATTAATGTAAAAAAATATATTTATTGGATAGTTTCGAAGATATAAGCCAAAATATATCAAAGTTACAACATCCATACGCTTGACACCAGACGCGCAACATATATATAAAATAAGAAGCGTTGAATGTTGGAAGTATGCGTCTTCGCTGTGATGGCACTTGCTGGATATTGATTTATTTATAAACGATAATTTTTTCACATTGCGCGCTCATTGGTCAAATGAAATTGCGCACGCTTCCCCAGCGTCTTATTTCCTGTTACGCAATTCCGTCCTTTTTCACGAAATCACTGCCACAGATTGCAAGAAAGCAAGAGGAAAGATGCAACACATCAATAAATATATTAGAGAATATCAAAAGAAATTTTGATGTTAGATTTAAGGAACATATAGGTGTTTAAATAGCAAAAAGAATTCTAGCAAGAAGCAAAAAGAATTTTCTAATCACCTTTCAGAAATGGATTATTCTTTTGATACTAATAAGGGTTTATAAATTTTACGTACAAATTATACGCAATTATATTTGGACAAATTAGAAATTTTGAAAATAAGAAAAGACTCAAAAGTAAATTTAATAATATAAATTACGATAAGTTATCTTTTATGTTTGTTTTCATATAAGTACTTTATTATTTATTCATCTTCCATATATTTATTTTTAAACCGTTATTGATACTTTCAACAAATTAGTGGTTAAAACAAAGTATGTTCTTATTAATTATATTAATAATGTCATCACAAAATCATTTTGCTACGAGGGCTATTTGAAAAGTTTCCGACCTTTTTAAGAAAAACACATATTTTGAAGCAAAACAAAAATTATTTCTCGACGTAGACTCCCTGCAACTCGGTACATTTGGTCCAACGTTTCTCCCATTCTTTAAACCGGCACAAAAAATTCATTGTCTATACCTGAAAAATACTGGTTTACAGCGCTTTCCACTACAGCAATTGAATTATATTCTTTCACTTGAGATATTTTTTCAAATTAGGAAACAGGAAAAAGTCGCTGGGAGCCAGATCTGGAGAATAAGGTGGGTGCGGAAGCAATTCAAACATAGATTCGTTCAATTTTGAAATTGCGAGCATGCACGTGAGAACCCGAGCATGGTGATACAGGATTTTTTCTTGGATGCTATACAATTAGCCGCTATACAAAAAATCTTGATGTTGATTCACAATTTTAGCTGAAAACAAATATAAATATAGTTTTCCTTGAATTAAAGAAATGTGATTTTATTTATTTATTTGTTCACGTCCATTATAGGCTTTTACATAAAAATGTTATAATTTAGAAAGAATTATATAAAACATTTATAAACAGTACTTACATATAATATATAAAATTATAAAGTACCTGCACGTAATATATAAAAAAATATTACATAACGTTTAAAAAGTAATGTCGTCATCGTAGCCAGAAAATGCAAAGAAAAACCTATTTGATAAAACTATACTTTTAATTAACAGATGATCTCTGGTTATACCCAGAGATAAATAAAATATTGCTTCGAAGCATTTTAATTAGCTTTTTTCAAAAACAAAACAGGACCCTGCGTCTAACGCGACTCTACAGCTTAAACGCAATTGCATTATGAGTCTCAAATTTGATCTCGCAACTGTCTCAAACAACTTGGGCGGATAGCTTCGGTCGACAGGGCTTATCCTGAGCCGCTGTGTGCGGGGGCTTAGTGCAGGCTGTATAACAGCCCGCATGTTTGTTCCTCTGATGCGCTCGGACGTAAATTGATTGAAAACGGCCATAAAGCTCCCACCGCACGTGGTGTGGTTTTACGTTATAATTCTGATAAGGTAGGAGGTCCGTGGACAGGATTTTGAGATACTCCACGCTTACAAAATTTTCGTAGGTTAAAAATAAAGTTAACCCAATTTTTTAAATGTATTATTTTAGTCGTTTAAATTTATAAATGGCTTATCTTGCATCTCTACAGCGCCTAAAAGTAAATATACGAGAAACCATTCAATTATAATGGATAGCGTTGTATATTAAATTATGCAAAATGATTGAATAGTTTCTTCCTCTCACTAGATAGATTTGGATTAATAAATACTTTCTTATGAATGATTGTATAAAAATAATATATAATTTATATAAAATGTAATTTTTTGATACTTACTCATACAATGTAACAAAAATACAAAAATACGTAAACGGAGATGGTATACCGATCTTGCCCAATCTATTCTCATTAATCTTCCCAAGCTAACGCTAGTTGCTGAAGCTTTAAGCAAGGTTGTTCTCCACCCCCCGTGGTCTTTGGTTTATCTAATCATGCCATGTCTTTCGCGGATGACTCGTCACTAGTCACTGCAGTTCAGCTTCACTTTTAGCTACCAATACAGCAGAGATAAAATTAATTAATACTTCTTCTAATCAAGTATATTGAATTATCCACAGTGATGTCCATTCTAAAGTAAGCCTAATAATGTATTCGTTATCAATGTGATTTACTAGGATAATATTATATAATAATAATATTTTCGCAAGTAATTTTTATTCCGGTATTTTAATACAAATATTTCTAGAAATTATTTTACAATAAAATGATCAACATGTCGTCCGCTTCTTTTCTTTTCGCGCGAAATAAACTAGAAATTCTAAATTTAGCACATTTTATTGAGTGTCATTTTCCGCTGAATAAAATGAGGGTCAGAAGGAGGCCTTGGTAATGGTGTAATTGGCAATCTCTCGAGAATCCAGCGGCAATTTATGTTTTTCGCAAAAAAATGTAACTCAGAACATACTTTGGCAGTCTTTATATATTATAGAGAATAATTAAACAAAAATTTAGAAAACGTGCAGTATTAATAATAAATTCCAAATTAAAAGATGGCCCGAAAGGTTTACCAACTATGATAAAATGAAAATTAACATATAAATTTTGTATTCACTGTATTACAGTTTGTTCTACATATAATTTTTCAATTTCGAGTCCCTCCTATCATTAGGTGTAGATAGTTACTATAATTAGTTAGTATAATTACGGTGTGGTTTCCCATTCTAGAATTGATGGGTAAGGTTTTATTCGGTCGCGAAGGGAAAATGGACAACTGTGGCGAATTGTTAGGAAATTTAGGATAAAAATAGGAAAAAATTTCATGGTGTTTTCTCCAAATCAGATTTTTTGTTTTCGATTATCAAGTATGGATTTTCCAAGCACAGATTTTACGGATTGTTAAGATATGTACGGATTGATTATGTAGGTCAAAACATGACTTGAAAGTGGGACACAGCGGTATGGAGTTATGGAGCACTAATATTTGTCAAAAACCATAAAATTTCGCAAAAAATAATAAATTAAAAAATGTGAACTTTCAGTTTGTTTATTTGATAATTTGTTAAAATAGAATTATGCAAGTGTACACTGAAAATATACGTATTTAAACTTATACGATAGGTATAACTTCAAGAATATATGTATATAAATGTACAATAAATCAGGAACAGGTAACAACAGATTAAGATCTCTAAAATATTATGCAACTTTATTCCAGATATATGGTTTCTGAAAAACATTGTATTTTAGAAACTAGAATACCACGGTTTTTCATTATTCAAAATCGGGATTTTTGATTTTTAAACTTCAGTAAAAAAGAAAATTTAAAGACAATTTTTTTTAATTGAAATAAAAGTAAAATAAATGTTTTTACTACTTTCATTTGGACTTAAATAATAAAATTTAAGAAACACTAAGCGCTGGTTGTATCAATTTGATTAATAATATTTTTTGTTTTTAGGTTAGGCATAGATTTTTGCGTTTTTAATAAATCAAGCAACCCGTTTTCGTAAAAATCTATGCTTTCATCCATTATCATTACCATTACCTACTATAAATCAAGTTCATATAACCGGCCCTAAACTATTTATTATTTAATATTTATTATTTACTCGAGATCGCAATTTCGAGCAAAAATTGGTTTTCAGGGAAAAAGTCCTTTAGTCCGTCCGTCATATAAAGATGTCGATTTTATCGTAGAGAGCACTTGGTATGATATAATATTACGTATTGAGTTTTTTTGTACTATCAAAAGTTTTTAAAATAGCGCAAATCCCTGCTTCATCGATTGAGCTATATCGCTTGATTTTTCTGAACAATAATATTTTCATGGTTCGTTTCTTGTAGTTTGTCCTTTAGTGGGAGAACTGGACTCTCTCCCAGTGGTTCATCATTAACACTTGAGACATTTTGAGAAAATGAAAACCGCGGTTTTTGAGGCGGTTTTAATTTTTCGGTTTTAGTTTAAAAAATATGGTTTTATGGTTCGAATATTTACATTTCGAAAACCCTATCCAGATACAAAATAATGTTAAAGTGACGCGAGATAACGATGACATCAGTAACCAGATTGCGTTTCGCAAATGACATTAACCTGTTGCTACTATTTGTGGTTTACTGTAGCTATGTTACTAGGATACCCTGGAAATTTTGCCCGTAGCGTTGTCGGATTTACCAATTTTATTGCTTATTTATATAAACCATATGGAAGGCGCGTATTACCCATTGAAACACGAGTTTTAATAAATATTTTGGAAAAAAGCAGAATGAATATTTATCCATCAGATATAATGAAATATTAAAATCCGAATATTAATATCTATATTATGATTCTTCCAAAAACGAAGCATGTAGTGCGCAGACAGTTATTGCCAGTTTCAAAATATAAAGAAATCGTATGAAAATAAGTTAAAGAAGCGAGGTGCATAAATTATTTAAGAATACATTTAGATATTGAATATTCGAGTCCTTTCAAGAATGGTATCTAATGAGAATTAAATTGATATACTTTTATATATTTTCTTAAATTAATTTTATTTTTTCTGTTAGTATCTAAGTATTTTGATCTTGAATTTGACGTAACGCGTTTTTAATATTTATTTCTAGATTAAAATGTATTTTTTCTAGGTTAAGAAGAATAATTTATAGGCTAAGAAGAAGAAAACCAAGGATAATTGTTTTATTGAAATTGCAATAGCATTAATATTTTAAGAAAAAATTGCTACTTCAGTGTGAATGCTAGTTGCAAACTTTAAAATGTGACGGAAGAAAATCGTGGATGTAGGAATATCAGGCGAAGGGTTTAAATATAACAGCAGACCAATATCAATAGTTATGGAGATATGCAATATAAAAATTTGCATTTTTAAAAATATCTTAAACCTATTCTTTGCAAAAAGTTGAACTTTTATTACAGCAACTTATATCAATTATGAAAAATTCATTCGCTTTCATACAACTTAAATAAAATGATAAAAACCTTGTAAAAAATTATATTTTCAATTTTTGCGAGGTTTTTATCATTTTATTCGACATGTATTAAAGCGGATGAATTTTTCTTAATAATGTAATGATAGTTCAATTTAATGTAAAAAAATAAGTCAGAAATATTGAAATAAAATTGCAAACTTTGATATTGCATATCTCTATTACTATATTTAGGTCATGCACCATTGGGCGCGAAGCGGCTACTATAGCTAATCACAGGGCCTAGCAGCGAGCCGTGGCAAACCAATGGCTTCACTGCTAGTTATCAAAATAGATAATTTACCATGTCCAAACATGTCCGACACTTACAAATAATGATTAGGCACAAAATATTATTAAGTGCAAAACAATTATTAAGTGCAACAATAAATATTGTTTTTCTATTGTGACTAAATAATATAATATATAATATATATAATATTTGTTTAAGGGGTTACGTGTAGTCAGAGGCGCACAAAATAGACATTTTCAATTTTTTTTTTGAACGGTTGTTAAATGTTTTGATTAAATACATAATACCAACGTTTTACACTATATTTAAAGTAACTATAACGAAAATTTCAAATATAATTATTAATACTGGACCACGATAGAATCTCGATTCTTGACCCCTGTTTTGCAAGTAGTGCCTCGCGGTGTCCATCAGTGCTTCTTAGTGGTTTATCTAAATTTAATGAAACAAAAAGAAATTAGTAGTTCAATAGTTTATCTTGTGCTTAATCGAAGCTTTTTTATTTTTTTACAAATTTAGCAAAATGGCGGTCTTTGAAAGTTTAATTATGAATTTTGAGGGAAAAAATCACTCATTTATTATTTACAAAAAAAAAGTTTAAGTCAAAAAAAATAAATCATTAGTTAAATCAAAAGTTTTTAATGCTTAAAATATGATGTTTAAATTTCATTTAAATCTGTCCAGTAGTTTTTAAAATATCGAAAAACGCGTTTAAAGTTTTATGCATAAATAATTAATACAAATACAATTTAAAAAATTACTTACGTAGAGTCGTCTATTTCTGGTACATATAATACATCTTCTGCCGATGTGTAAGCCTCCAAGATGTCGATTTTTTTTTATCTACGTCTCATTTTGCCTTCTCGAGTGACCTGATTTGCACGTTGGTCAGCAATCTTTATGCGCTCTATATCGAGTTTTTCAGCATACCGGTGTGCATTAGGTCCATAATTTAATCCTATGCATTGGCAACCATTAATATTCCTTGCATACCTTCATGACGTCTCATTATAAATTTTTGAAAATGATTATAATACACACTCAACTACCTATCGACTGCTGGGTTTCACTACCACTGAAGTACTAACACTAAATCAAATCTCAGTTAGCCTAAAGGGTCTTATGTCTAAAATTAGAAGCATAAAAGAAATTTCGTACATTATTCTTAGAATTAATCAGGTAAAAAACGCGTTCCGTAACAGTCGCCCCGTTTGTCGGCCCGGCCGGCTCTAGTACCGTCCGCGTGTCAGTACGGGCGGCAGCAGAGGGCCCTACAGTTATCGTTGGATATCTTTAAAACTAATAATCGAATCGAGTTGATATTTTCACACAATATTTTTGAAACATTTTGCTTTAAGAAAATACTCATACAAAAAAAATCGATTTTTTAAAAATCCTGACTACACGTAACCCCTTAATACATAAGACAAACCAAATGCAATATCGCTACACGTTTGAAGGAGCAATATTGCGCACTGATGACCTCTATCTTAGAAGAAGTGAACACTCCACAACAAAGTGCATATAATTTACGTCCCCGGAAGCATTAATCAGTCCGCCCTGTGCCTCCACGGGTACGAGTAGGTCGTCCTCCCGATGACGTTGAATATGAATTCAACGAAACGTCGAGAATCGTTTCTCGGAAAAACATACGGTTCGTATAAAATATCCGTAACCATTTACAGTTAAAAATATACATCTAATACCTGATTAATGTACAGCTGAAATTAAAACATAAAAAGTATTGTAGACGTACCTAGCTAGTATGTAATAATAATGTTAATGCGAGATACTTACTATTTTATTCCGATTTATTTCTTAGTAATTCTTATTATCCTAACTATTCGATATTGTGATTTGGAATTTCAATAAATTCTCAACTAATTAACTTGTCATTTTCCACTACTGCTCTGTTTGGAACCACATTTGTGTGTTTTTCATACACACGCATCGTTTAAAGAACTATCTAGCAGTATTTGGTTTACCTGATCATGCCAAAGTAGACGTAGTTACGTTTTCTATGTTTGATAACTTATATTCCTTGTTTTATTTGTTATACACCTGTTACTTACAACACATATATTTTGTTTATCATCCCCTCATCACTTGTTTTACATCCTCAAAGCACCCGTGCGACCTTTCAATTTACATCACTTAGGCCCGGTTGTTTCAAGTTGGATCAAAGTAAGTTTAAAGCATAGATTTTTACGTTCTCCACCAATCAGACGATCCGTTTTAGTAAATATCTATGCTTTAAATGAACGCTTACTTTAATCCAACTTGAAACAACCGGCCCCTTAGTATTCTGCAAGCAGTTTCCCATTCGCTCATAGTACGTTCAAATTTCACTCTACCGCATACAGATTTTTAGCACATACGCCTCAGCGACCAAATTTCCATTACGTTCAGTCAGCACACTGCAAGGGCATGCACTCTACATAATTAAAAAAATTGTGCATATATATAATTCCTGAGAATAAAATAGTTTGTATTTATGTGGTGTGTTATGTATTACTAAGTACCTACGTTTAACTATAACCATCTAGGAAGAATTTATAAATCTTATGTAATTCCTACCTACATATATTTTTACACTTTTATTTATTAAAAAACCTCGAAAAGCTATTATTCAAAGAAACATCGTAAAGGAATCGTTAGAAAAATATGAACATCGATCGAAACCACTAAATTATATAAAAGTTTTTGTGCGCATTTCTAATGCGTACTCTAAAACCATAAACGGGGCAAGTGTAAGCACATTGTAGTATTAAGCCATGTATTCACTAGGGGACAAATTGTCTATCAACAGCACGCGCGGCATAGAGTCTACGTGACGTTGCAACGTCGTGCACTGTTCCGCGACCTCGCGCACAACATAGCGCGGCATTTCTACGTGCCGTGGCACGTTGCCATGCGCACGGTACCCGAGCGTACTCACTGACACATTCCGGGCGCGTCAGTACCACGTGGTATGTTTACAAGTGAATACGCATGCGCTGTATCTGTCAAGATGACAATGCGGGGAAACGAAATCGTTCTTGAACTCATCTAGCTGTATCGATCGAAGATCGCATAGAATGTCCGTCCTTCTTTCTCTTTGCAGTAAATAATTTCGCATTCTCCTCTTTTTTCTCCTCTTACTTTTCGATAAACTCATTAACATAAACAGATACGCGGCTATCATCATAACCTCATAGGGCGATATATTTCCGCGACGTCTGGAAAACAATAATTATTTGCAAAAAAGGACCTTGTTTTTAATAATATTCAATGTACTACAGTAAACCCTCGTTA
>JADDOH010017597.1:0-55477 GCA_016648135.1 Agrypnia vestita
TATTTTCTGATATTATGTGAGAAAAATTCGCTATTTTTTTGTAAATCCTGTCTGATTGTGAAACTATTTGTAATATATAGATATTAAGGCTATCGTAACATTACTACTATTGTTGTAAGCTGGAGCATGTTTAAAACAATCTTTATATTATAATTTATGTATAATTTTATTTTAAATATTCTGCTACAGTTGCAACATATAAGTTTTTATCGGAGTTCATCAATTGTTTACTTTCTTATCGTATAATTATAATTTTACCATACTTATAACGAAAGCCGGTCAATTAAATAATGCCGGAAAAATTTTCAGATCAAATACATTATTAATATGAGTATGTTTCGCTTCTAGGTCCTTGAAATTATTATAATAAAAGTAGAATAGAATTCCACCATCTCGATTATCAGTCTTGTACAATGTACCTATAAATCATGAATATTATTAAAAGAATTGATGTTTTTTCTTCCATCCTTTAATAAATAAGTTATTCATATTTCAAAAATGATGCAACATTGGACATTTTGATGTATACGTGTACTGTGATCATTGCGCGTATCATATATATGGGTATAAAAGCAAAGGCAGTAAGTAATATACAAAAAAAATTAATGCAGTCATCGAGGATAACTAATTTATAATCTTCTGAATTCGAGATTTTATAGGAAAGATAGCCTATAAATTTATAAGAAACATGATTTTGTAAGAGATAGAAACATAAAATCTAGAATTCAGTACATTTTAAATTAGTGTCTAATCCTCGGTGACTTTACTTCTTTACCCTATGTATACTGAATTGCTATTGAATTAATATTTTTATGGTCCGTATCTACGGAGGATATTTTTATGAGATTTTTGATCGAGACAATCTCAGAGCAACGGATATTGCAACCATGAGATTCTCGGCTTTCGTAGTCCCCGTGTACAGTGTACACGCCATATTATAAGCGTGACGCCATCTTGCGTCATACTTGTTTTGCGTCAGACATTAAGTGTCAGTCCATAGACCGTTAATGTTCCGCTCGTTAGTTAGTTCAGTGAATAGGGTCAAATTGCTCTTAAGATTAATACATTTTGATCATCCTCTGCAGATAGTGGTATTGCTTCAACATTCACGAACGCGACAATATAATATAGATTAGTATAACAAATAGGTACTGTCGAGACATTCATAATTAAAAGCTTTTAAAACAAATTTTTATAAATATATATTTGACCGTGCACTCCATTTACCAAATTTAATAAATTTTACTTTGTGAAATATTTTTTTAAGTATTTTTACCAAGCTATCTTCTTAATGCAGTAATCACTTTAATTCGTATAACGACTTAAATTTAAAATTAATCATTTTTTTCATTCGCTGTCCAGATTGAATTTTCCACCACTACATCAATACGATGGCAATAATTTAATCAAACACCAGAAACCAACCTGCCACGAGGATTTAATAAAGTGGATAATCAACGAGAATTTTGTATCCAAAGTCACGCAAAATTAGTGATTGGTAGCCATGTTGAACATTATTTTGTTCTCAAAAACCAATGTTACAGCGTACATTATAATATTATATTTAAGAAAATCACCCAAATTTTCTTAATCAAATTCAAAATCATTTAACAAAATAAAATAAATTCATTGCTTTATTGCATATTTCACACATGACTGTGTAAATTGAAAAATATAATATTGATAATAATATTGCTTGTCACAGTAAGGGTGGGATTTATTTTATTTTACTTGCGTGATTATATAAAATAATATAAATGTAATAAATAACTTTAAATAACTATTAAATCAATACCTCTAATATCTTAATACTAAATACAAAATTTACCATTGATATGATGCAATCATATTTTATGTGTATTATTTGATTGGGATTATATTAACATTCTTGTGTTATATGTATTATTGACATGATTCAAAAGTTTGGTTTATCCAACTCCCCCAGTGATTCTGCCAACATTTTGGCAGTATCATTTGCTTTATAGATTTTTTTAAGATGATAAGTTAATAAATAATATTTTTTACAAAATAAACTCAGCAATATCATTGCAAACAAATTCACAAATATTTTCTTAAACTTCTTTGAACAGATGTAATCTAATAGTTTTAAATAATTATTCTGTAGGTATTTGTGCTAGGAAATAATTAGAAAACATTTAATTTATTTTATATATTACAAATTATATTCTCCTCCGTTCTCGGGATAACAATAGACGACATATTTATGTACGTGTGAAGTTTATTGGATGTCTTTTTCATGTACGCGTGATGTTTATATAAGAAATGTCAAGACATCTCACAATTATTTATTTTTCTATCCATACAATGCATATATTGGCTTTCATTTAAAGTACAGATACTTTGGATTAAGAATTAGTAGGTGTGTGGAACAAACTGATTACCAATTTGTAAAATAATATTAATACATATTTTGTATAATATTCATCAAATATGACGAAGTGTACTACAATATTATGTAACAATGCTCAAGACATGGTTATGATCATGGAAATAATTAATAAAAAATAACGGAAACCAATGACAATATACCTTGTTATTTTTTATTCTATTCGAGTCTAGAACATTCTAAAACAATGTTATGTACATCAATTTTTATGACTCTTTGATATAAAAACAAAAACAATATTGGAGAAGTCAAGCAGGAAAGTTAACTCTGTTGTAAGCATTTCATTCAAACTAGAACCACTGATTCTATAAGTAATTATATCTGGATTTCTTAGTTATAGTTGTTCCATTTCTTGTAATTGGAGACCAGCACCGTACATTCTCAGCACCAATTCAATGTGTTTTTTATCGTGGTTAAAATTTGAGATCACAGCTCCATTGCAAGCTACTTTAAAAAACGCCACGTAAACATATATGTAGTTTGTTGATAAATATCATACAATCGCCATTCCACAATGCATAATCGGCATGAATATTTTATTGTTTGTTGTTGAATGAATACACTTTCACTTGAATATTTAAAGAGAATCGGAGATTAGTAAAATAAATGTATGCATGTATAAATGTACTACTTACATGGCGGAAAAAAATAGCTGGCCAAAAAAACGCTAAATATGAAATATACAGGGTGTCTCATAGCTAGTAGAAAAAACTCCGGGGAAGTCTCCCTCATTTAATTTTGAATAGAAAATATTCTTTAATTTTTAGGTGAAATGTCGACAACTACAGAGATAATTAACAATAAAGTTTGAATTTTTTTAAATATTGTTAATTTATTTTCAGTTGGACTATCACTATAGTTACTTGTGGAATTTTTAAAAATGAATTCGCTTTGAAGTTGAAAACCTTGCAGAAATGTGAAAAATATTTTTTTGGTAAGATTTTTATCATTTTATTTGACTTGTATCAAAGAGAATAAATTTTTCATACTCCAGAATATTTTGAGTTTGTCCAAATTTTTCAGAACTCAGTAGGTACAGGATTTTGTCCCAGGTGACATTCTTAATCAATATGTATTATAGGTGTCTCATAGAGACGAAATTATATCTTTATGGGAAAGTAGGTATGGAAGTCTTTGGGTATTCATAGCGCTTACGACTTATCTACGGCTGGCTTAAGTGATCACTTAACGCGTAAGACGTAACAGAGATGTTCACCATTCCACTCATGACAGAATACCACGTCTATCGAATTTTTAATTAAAGGGAATAAAAAGCTTTGGATGCCGGTCGCGCTAATGATTATCGCAACAGACATATGAAACGGGTTGTAAAACTTAAATATATACAACTTCCGATTCCCGTCTTTTTGATAGACGTTTTTCTATCACGGGTAGAAATAGTAAACGTTACATTATTTAAAGTGATCACTTAAGCCAGCTCTACGACAGGTCGTAAGCTCTATGAACTTCCAAAGTCTTCCATACCTACTTTCCCATAAAAAATATAATTTCGTCTCTGTGAAGACATCTATAATATATATTGTTTAATATTCCGTATAAGTTACTATAATAAGAGAAAGAAACTTTTACTGAAATTGTTTAAAAATATTGGAAAAAAATGCAAACTTTGATGTCGTCTATCTCTGCAACTGTCGGCGTTTCACCCAAAGAGTAGACTAAGACTAGCTACGAGACCACTATAAAATTATTCGTGGCGACATTATTTCACTGGCAGCAAAAGGTTTTACGCTTCGGTGTTTGTTTTGGTTTGATTCTGTACGATTTTCAATGGAACCTATCAAGTATCATTGGAATGTCCTCTAGTAGTGCCAGACAATGAGCTGCGAGAGGCCGGCGGCAAGCTGACCCGACATGCGACGCAAGAAGAAGACGAGGCCACTCTTAGGGAGCTGCTTATTAGGTAACTATCACCTCCTGCAACACCACCTTGTCCTCTAACACGACCTCATCCTACAGTTTCAAGTTCCAACAATAATCTGAGCCGTCACTCATTCGAAAATTCCAAAAATTGAGTGAGTTGTGGCAATTTGAATATGGCGGGGGAGGTGAATTTTTAAATAAATTAAATTATTATTTTGCATTTTTCCCAAACTTCCCCCGTCAGAACGGTGGAAATGATAAATCAACAAGACAAAATCAAACAAATCAAAAAATGTTTTGAAGACACGCTTTTTTATTATTCATGATCGATTTTTTTTTGACATCACCCGTTGTGTATTCAAATATTAAACACGTTGTTTTAAAGTTTAAAACAAATTGTTATATTTGTATGTAAAGTCGTTAACTTTACGTAAATGTTGAAAGTTTCAGAGCTCTAGCTAGTCGGGAAGTTGGTGAAAAATCAATCACAAGATTCCACCACAACAAACAGACATACAGTTAATTAAATCAATACATGTAAAAAAGCGTGTACAAACCAACTTTGTTCAAATGTTGCACACATCTTTTAAATGACATTTTCTTCGATTTTTTTTTAATAAAATGCGCCATCTGCTTGGAATTATGATATTTTTTGGGAAAAATCTAAGTTATTTTCAGACTGATCTCATTTGCATAAAAAAATCTAATTATTCGTTTAACTAGAAAATAATTTACTTTCTCATTTCACTCAAACCCTGGCGACACGATTATCTCCACCAGCTGCGCGCGTCACGTAGAAGGACCCTTGCGGGACAGCACATAACTCCGCCTTTTTGAAAATTTAAAAATAATTTGTTAATGAAAAATATTAACCAATGTAAGTTGTAGACAATAGTAATTTAACAAATTTTATATGCAATAATTACGTCAAAAAAATTTGGATTAGAATATATTTATTGATCACGCAATGTGGTGTAACCCCTTATGTCTATTATATACTTAAACTCAAAACATTAAGTAACATCGTTATTCTACTCCTGATACGAACATACAATATTCACGGTACAATACACGACCATTAAAAATAGTGTAGTGAAGTATAGCGTATGGTTAGTGTCACGAACTTTCCAATTAGGTCAATGCCTTGCATTGCCGTCATCCAAACAGTTTATACTTATATTATATAATTTTAATAATACTCTTAACAAAATGTATGCGCAGAAAGAAATCAGAATGTAGCCCATACGAAGTGGTGATTTTATCAGGAATGGTTTTGTGCTATTAAATAATAATATTGCATTTTATATAATTTGTAATGAGTATTGTTACACGGGACTCTATATAAGACGTGATTTTGAAACGAAAACATATTCTGATTTTTATTTTATTTATCTGACATATTAATTTTTTTTTAGAATTGAGAATTTAGAACTATAACCCACTTGTGGGAAAAGGTTTTCCATCACTGTCTTACATACCAGAAAACTTAAATATTATTATTACATTGTGTAAAAATAATTACGAAATATGAATGATTTTAAACTAGCAATGATGATTCCAAAACCTATTCAAACATATTACGTTTAAAAATACAATAATAAACATGTACCTATAAGTTATTGTTTTCATATATATAAGTTATGTTTGTATAATACATTGTTTCATATATACAAACATATATCATAGTATACAAGTAGAAAATACTTGCTTTGAAATAGACGTGGCTTAGACCACGTTCTGAGAATAGTGAAGAAACCAATATACGAGTAATATATTAAATTCCGAATAAAATAATAAATATTCTCCGAAAATTTAAAGACAGCACAAAAAATATTAACGATATTTTAAGAATTTAAAAAAAATCTTTTTATCGCAATGTTAACAACACTTTAATCTTTAAACGCGTTTTTCACAAAATCCTATTTTCCAGATCGGTGACCAAAATATCTCGAAAACTATCTGATCGTTTTATAATATTACGAGTATTTTTTAATTCAAGAAAACTAGTAGGTAGGTACTTGACTTTTATAAAGAAAAAAAAGTGTCATTTTTTTAGCGTGAAATCAAAATTTTCACTTTGGACTCTTGTAGGTATATGATTTGTAATAATAATCAATTTCGTTTTTTTATTTCAAAGGATCCGAATCCAATTAGGAATATGGTCACCGCAAAACTCGTTTTTTCAAAGGCAGTCTGGGTCAATGGCTGTACCTCAATCATTTAAATATATATTTTTTTATAAAAAGGTTACTTACAGGTTATTTTAATATGTGTATTTAAGCGCTTGTTCAGACACAGCGGGAACCGTACAGTTTCAGAATCGCGTTTCAAAACATGCGATTTGTGTCATCTGTTCACACAGCCGTGGTTAATAAGCAAATGAGTTAATAAGAAAATAAACGTCAGTTTGACAGTTCCGGTGCCGTTCTCCATCTTTGAATATCAGAGTATATTATTTTGTTAACGACGGCCGTGTTCCATGGCAAGACACAAAAATATCATTCTGTCAGTTCATTTTTGGTGAATAAATACCTACTTCCCTAAAATACTATTTTTTACACCATTTCCAAATATCTCCACCAACTCCTGCCAAGCTTTATTCTTGGCATATTTGAGTAATCCTCACACTGAAGATCCTATATTACAGGTCTTTTCATCAATAAAAAGTGACACAAGCGATCCATAACCATAGAAAAGATAATATAATCCACGCCTGCTCCTGTTGCGACATGGAACCGTGCGGTGCCCGCAACGCGACTGAACGCTCTCGTAAGGCCCCATAGTAATAGGATCGTGCGGACGCCGTGCGGGTCTATTTTCTAGCGGTTGGGTTGCGGGCACTGCAGCGGTTGATTAACAGCACGGTTGTGTCTGAACGATCACACACCAACCTATTTAAATGAGACCCACACGGATCTCATGCGATTCTGAAACGGCACGGTTCCCGCTGTGTCTGAACAAGCGCTAAATGTGCTTAATATTATTAGTAAGAAATTATTGGTTTTGAAATAAATTTTTTTAAATCACCTTTTTTTAACCCCCGATGACGTATCCAGTTTGTTGTACCGCAGACAGGTGTAGTGTTAACACCGCGTAAGTGTATTTTTTGATGATCATTTGGTGCAGTCTGCAGAGACAGGTGAGCGTGATGAGCATGAACCTGTCTGCGAAGTTGGACGAGTTGCAGAGGGGCGACCGCCAGCTGGAGACCACGGTCGCCCTGTGCGAAATCCGAACTCAACTACAGGAGCTGACGAAAAGTGTGGAATCATGCCAGTCGGAAGTTTCAGAGGTAATTCTTTTGTACATAATACTGTTAGGCAACACAGAAGATCACCTTGGTATATGTGTAATGAATGCTGTCGGTGAATATATGAGCATTTTCATTTATGTACCTATTTGGTTGATTGTAGACCACCATTATATATAGACATAAGTTAACGTAAACTTCATGGAACACCATTTGGTGGCACGGCTGTTTCAAATGCGTTAGACTTCTATAAAAAAATTACAACAATCCTGTAAATTTTAAAACAATTAGGAAAAGGTCAATGAAATTATCATAAAAAATATTACGTCTTGGTAAATATGTCGCGCTTTATTACAAGACATTTTTACTATAAAAAATACAATTTTCAATAAAATTAAAAAAATAAAATAAACAACATCTATTATTAAAAATACGATTTATGTACTATGGAATTTATTTACGCAAAAAATTAAATATACGAATATGTCTTAATATGAAAGGAGGATGCTCTTCCGCTGTGACCCATCCCTCTTTCCTAATACGCGAGTTTTGTTCATCAATACTCTGTGGTTGCGCCAGTATCTATTTGAAATATACATCGAACGCCTGTTCACGGAGGAATAGGCAATACGCTTAACCTCCAAGTCCCCGCCAATGACGCGGGACCCAGCAGGGCCGGCGTCAGTACATACTCAACCGTGGCCTCGCTTGGAACGCATTTCATCAAGTATACGTTCGACCGCCATCACCGCCGTGTGACATTAACATTACCGCATTCCGCATCCGCAATTCTTGTCGTTCGATCAACGCCGCAGTCAAATCTGTTCTCGCATTAGATTTGTGATAATTTTGGTGAAGACGGCTACCGCATTTACAGTCCACTTTTCAACCCAAGTGCCGAGTTCATGGAATCGGAAGGAAACCAAGAGGTAAGTGTTTTTGCATGTTTCTCTGTGACGGGCCTTTCGCGTCATACTGGACAGCTCGCTTACCCCCTTGGAAATTCCGTACAGTTGAACATCACAATCGCACTATTTCAACCTAACCATAACTGCTTCACCACTCTGTGAGGTTGATGCATAAATATCTGATGCTTTTTTATAATTCGGCTAAATCCAAGATAATGGTCCCATTGCATATACAACGAAAATGAGTATTTCACTATATTATTGAATGTGCTAATAACAAAATGAAAGATAATGTACGTTTAAATAGTAAGTATTAAATAAGATATTACACTTTAAAGTTCCGAAAAATGCACTGCATATTTTGACATTTCATAGGCAATATATGAGGTTAGGTTAGGTTATTAGGTTTGGTTTGTTTAATTTAGATTACGATTATTTTAGTTAGATTAAATTAACAGGACGTTAAACTATATAGTGAAATACTTATTTTCATTGTATGAACAACAGGACCATCATCTTGGATTATTCCTATAATTCAATGTCTAAATGACATTTGTCATGGTACAATTCTTTGATACGGTTAGAATATTAAATGAGTTATTTCGCGATTCGGCGAACGAACGACTAGCAAAAGGGCGTGCCAAAAGTGGTTTACTCGCTTCAAAGCTGGGGAGACCAGCTTTGAGACCAGCTAGCCAGGAGAGAGTTGGCCTACGGATTTTTATACCCAGGCCCTTCTGGCAGCCGTGGAACGAAAGTTACACCACTAGGACACTGGACACTGGACACTCCTCGTCCGTGGAATTAGTCGTTTCCTGAGCGATAATAGCCTGAGCTGAGCTGGGCTGTGCGGAAAGGAAGCGGTAATTGACATTGATGGTGACTACGTCCCCTAATGATAATTGTACATAATATGTTTTGAGTTCGTTTTCCTTTTCGGATATGTAAAAATATAATTTTTGAAAAAAGAATATAGCCATAAATCAACCTAATATAATTTTGTGAGGCGAAGTATTCAATTAGCCAAGATATCGTGACCTAAATGAACATAAACGATTTTCCTTGATGCAATAGAATGTACGCTTCAATAGATTCTAAAAAATACACTGGCCTGTGTAAGATATTTTCCATTAAATTTTTCGCGGGAACAGTAATTTGTTTTTTTAAACTATCTACATCTTGGTCTTGTGGTTAGGACTCTCGCCTCGTGATCCAAAGTTCGCGGGTTCGACCCTCACTCCAGACCAGCAAGCTAGTCCTATTATCATAGTACAAGCGTTAAGCTTAGTTTGAAAATAGTAAGAATATTGATGTGACACGTATTCCGTGTTTACATCTCTATTTAATAAAAAAATACTTTTCCTTCGATTGCACTGTACCAATTTTGTCCATTTCTTGATGGATGTTCATTCTAACTGTATAAAAACACAAAGCTAGTAATCCGGAAAAGTCTTGAGAGCTTCGATCTTGAGAGCAAAGCTCTGGCTTTTAGAACTGGACAAAGGCTAGCCACACTTTCCAGGAAATGGAAATAACGTCCGCGTTGCACAGTATGCAGGCTGTTATACAATAAATTTCGTAAACTGTAAGATATAAATTTACAATGGAATTGGGCATTAGTCTTCAATTAATTAAGTCAATCATTTATATTGCTAGATATCCTTCGGAAGTGCATAAAATAGTTTTGACTATAAAAAATGCAACATAGAAAACAAAATTTCCTTTTGGTGACATCATGTGTACATTGTTTATTAAGGCAAACAATAAAAATAATAATAACAAATAAAATGTAGAGCATTTCTTCATCGTCAACGATATTTATTTATTTATCAACGCCTATATATATATATATATATATATATAATACAATAATTTTTACATAAAACAAACAGTGAAAGTTAAAAACCTTTGATATTAAAAAAATAAAGATAATTAGACCAATATACAGACTAGACAATATACAGACAGACAGACAGAAATAAATATAATAAGGAGAAAAAATAAACCAAAATAAATAATAGATAGAAGTAAAATATATTTAAAAAAGAAATTAACAATCATTTAAACACTTTAAAGTAAATAAATATATATAAACAATGAATATTCCGCAGAGGATTTTTAATAATAGTTCAGTGCACAGAAATAAAGACGACACTGAAAAATCAGTGTATGCCTGTGACTAAAGTACTGGGTTAATTATTTTTCTCTTATTTATATCACGCATACAATCTAGAATTTCATTGTATCGTGATTGTCATTGTATCTGAAAGTCATTTTGTTTTAATGTAAAATTTATTACGTACTATGGTAATATTGAAATGGCTGTAGGCACTTATATTTACAAAACTAGATTAAAATATAATATAATAAAAACTTATTTTAATATCATAAAAGTTGAATAATTGAAGGCTTGTTCATAATAAAAACGATATATAGTAGACCTCTTTTCATTTAAAAAAGACAATAGTATTAGTAGATATGTGCAAGCTGTTTATACCTACAAACACCAACACAACTAAATAATTTTCATCGTGCACACGGCTTACACATACTGATACTATTGTCTTTCTTAAATGAAAAGAAGTCTACTAGGGATGACAGAAGAATCAATAGAACTTAATCTCTTTCGGCAAAAATTATGAATATACTTGTTAATCGATGTTGCCTTTTAAATTCAATGCTTATATCTTCAATTTCATTAAAATCATCACTATTTAATGATTGATATTCAATATATTATTATCTATTTTAATTGCTATAAAAGATAAGTATTTATAGATATTTGATTCCGCGCTCGCCTTTAAATTTTCTACACCATGGTAACCTTGCAATATTTAATATCAGCGTTTATATTTTATATTAGTATCATTAACGCAGATTATTACAGGTGGATAACATTAAATTACCATTATTTTTCAGTGGTGAAATTATTCAATACTATGCTTTACATTTGAAAATAAATTCAATCCATTACGTAACGTTTATTTGACCTACCTTACATATACATATAGGGTGTCTCATAGCTATTTTCTCATAGCTAGTCTCATAGCATAGCAAAAACTTTACAGGTTGATTCCTGCATTGATGAGTCGAAAATGTTCAAGTAACCATGAGCTGTAATATCAATAGTTATAGAGACATGCAATGTCAAGTTTGTATTTTTTTTTCAATATTTCTGACATATTTTTTGCAAAAAGTTGATTTTATCATTTTATTTGACTTCTATTCAAGCAAACAATTTTTTTATAATCAATACAAGTTACTGTTATGATAGTTCACCTTTTTTCAAAAAATAAGTCAGAAATATTGAATTTTGTTATTGCATATCTCGATGACTATCGATAACTATTAGGTCATCTAATTGCTTAAAAATTTTCGACGCTTTATTAAGGAAAGAATCCGTTTGTAAAGTTTTTGCTACCAGCTATGAGACACCCTGTATACCTAACATGGAAAATGTTCGTTATCATACCTAAGACATTTTAAATTCCTAAATTTAATGGTGTATTCTTTTTTGAAAAGGTGAAACGGGACATGGTCGCAATAAAACAGGAATTAGATACGGTTCAGGCTGTAAAAGAAGAAATAGAAGAATTACGGGAATATGTGGACCGCTTGGAAGAACATTCCCACAGGCGAAAATTGCGACTATTGGAACAGGTAATAAAACACTTAATCGCTTGTTTGCTTTTATATATAATATGAAGTGATAAAATATAATTATAGTATAATTTTTGATACGCCGTAAATCAGAGAATTTATGTATTGTCGTATGAAACATTTCATTCTAAACCAAGTGTGTCTTAAAAAAAACAGCAAATTGTTTTGTTAAGTTAATTGTTTTGTTAATAAGCTTAGTCATTGACTTAGTGACTCGTTTTAACCGTATAATTTTTTGTAACAGAATATTTTATAAACATGACTTTACCACTCATAAGGTCAAAATAATTAAGATCTCATTTTTCATTAATGGTTATGTGTTTCAATTGATATGAATAATTATGCCATACACTCCGACCCGAAGATCACATACAGTAATTAGTCATACTTTTTATGGAGCCAAATTAAGTTTGTGTCGGTTTACATCAGTAACCGCTTAAGACCGGTTGTTTCAAGTTGGATTAAAGTAAGCTTTCTTTTAAAGCATAGATTTTTACGTTCTCCACCTATCAGACGATCCGTTTTCGTAAAAATCTATGCTTTAATCGGTCGCTTACTTTGATCGAACTTGTAACAACCGGGCCTTAGTCGCCTTCAAAAAAAAATCCGAAATCCTTGAATCCCCCAACATAGATTTAAAGGTTAGGAAAAACTTTGTTAAAACTCTTGTCTGGAGTGTGCTGATGTATGGCAGCGAAACATGGACCATCGGCCAGAGCATGTCGGGAGGCTAGCGGCCTTTGAGATGTGGTGCTACAGGCGCATGGCGAGGATCCATCGGTCAGAATATATCCGAAACGACGAGTTGTTGAGCAGGGTGGGCGAAAAGAGGCGGCTCCTTAACAGAATCGCTCAACAGCGAGCAATTTGGATAGGCCGTAATATAAGGCATCCGGGCCTGCTTTAACCATCATCGAGGGAAATGTTGAAATCGTAGGGGGCGCCCGAGATTAAGCTACGTAGAGCAAATTATCGGAGATGTGCTCTGTAGCACCAATCAAGAAATGAAGAGGCTGGCAGAGAGGAATGGAGAAAGCGAGTGCTTGTTGCAGACCAATCCTAGGATTGCGACCTAAAAAAAAAGAAAAACCGCTTATTGCGGGAAGAATTGAGCAACACATATTTAAAACAAAGAAATAACGGCATCATTATTAAGCTGCAATTTTATTATTTCTCTTCTGATATATTTACAGATCTGACCGAAAATATTTATTAATAATAGGTAATTCTGCAAAAAGTACCCAAATTCTAACATTAAAAAATCTAATTCTATTTTCGATATACGCCTACTTAAATTGAGAAATTAATTAATCTGTACAAATAATATTTTTGGTTTCATAGAGTTAGTTCATATTAAACTTCAAATAGAAAAAGTACGTACATGTTGTTCACTATATATTGTGTTTTATATTTCATATTTTTCTTGAATTTCAGGGGCTAACATTTTTCCTGTCATACGCTATATTGGCAGCAGTTCTTGGCATGCTTCAGTTCGGATACAATACTGGAGTGATTAATGCACCAGAATTAGTAAGTGTGCTAAATGTACATCTTGGTTTTGCTGAAATTTTATTGATGACTATACTGACTGCAAAATATATTAAAAATAATAACTTATTACACCATTTGTAATCTGCACCAGAATTGTAGTAAATGCGCTAATTCTTCATCTTGTTTTGGTGAGGAATTGATGCTTGCTGCAAAAAATGTTCATTATTTACTGCTTAATGGTACTTCTATGCTATGAACACATGTATGACTTGTGGGGTACAAAGCAAAGGCAGCAGTATCCAAAAAATTAAAAAATATTTCGAGTGCATTAGAATGTACTGAATTATAGATTTCATGTACAAAAATAACCCTTCCAAAAGCATGTTTTCTATAAATTTACAGGCTTATAAAATCTTGAATTCCGTACATTCTAACTCATTCTACTCGGTGACTGCATTATTTTTTTTTTATTATTATACCCCACAATTATGTTACGATGATTTATTCTCTCCTCGCATAAACTCACTGTTTTTAAATGTACAGGTGTCTCTTAGCTAGTAGAAAAAACTTTGAGAAAGTCTTCTTCATTCAATTTTGAATAGAAAATATTCTTTACACTTTGTGTGAATTATAAACAGTTACGGAGATAAGCGTCGACATTTCACCAAAATAAATAAAGAATAGGTATTTTCTATTCAAAATTCAATGAAGAAGATTCCCCGAAGTTTTTGCTACTAGCTAAGAGACATTTTGTATATTTAGAGATACACTAAACAAACCAAAATTTATTTTTACCACTACCTTAAATCATTTTAGTTTTCTTGGTATTAAATTCTTTAATAATCTCCACCCAAACGATTACAAAAAATATGTAATTGAAACCAAAAAACATAATACAAACACTACTAGACACGTATATAATCATGAAACAAATTTAAATGCATATTTATACACATATATAGTAAAATAAATCGTTCCCATATTTTAAATTTTAAATTATATTAATTTCTGTAAAAAGAACAAAAATAAATTCTGTGCATAAAAAATGTAGGTGTATACCTATATACATTTTTAACGTGGTATTTAACATTAGTGTATAACTATCAGGGGCGTGGAACATTGAAGCATGACTTTTACGTAACCATAACGTATATATATATTTTTTTTGTTTATTTATTTAATTAATTATATATATAATATTTTTTTACAGTCATACATAGACAATGTTTACAAATCAATATTTTTTGTGTGTACATACCTCACCAAAAAGAATTATGATTCTTGTTTGTGGTGTCTTCTAATATTCCTATAATAATTCATTGTCACATTTTAATATATCATAGGATTTTGTCAGATAAATATTTCATTTAATTTTTTTTCCAAAATACAAGTTACTTAAAAGTTATAACTATGCTATGTACCGTAACAATTACGATACTTTAAAATGTACTTTGTGGAATAAAATAAATAAATTCGAGTTTATCGAAACGCACCAACGTGATTTGCAAAACTATATGAGGACATTATTCAAATATAATTGATAGGTAAGTTTGGTTTATTTGAAATCAATTAAATGAGTTTTTTATGATTTTCAGAATATAGAAAATTTTATGAAAGATGTTTACAAAGATCGTTATGGAAAAGATATACCGGAAGATTCAGTCAAGCAATTGTATTCTGTGGCTGTGAGTATTTTCGCAATTGGAGGAATGCTTGGAGGATTTTCCGGCGGCATGATTGCCAACCGATTTGGGAGGTGATTCACTTTCTTCACATGTATTAAAATTATTATTTTCTTAACTTTTAAAATTAATATACACTACAGCATACCATACAGAATAAAGACACCGTACATTTTTCAAATGAAAATATCATCCCCCACAAGTACTGGATTTTGTCCTCAGGGGGATAATTATTAATGAAGATAAATTATATAAATCTCACAGAAACGAAGCTATTTATATGTATGGATGCCTCATAGGGTGACCCAGGTCTTATGACTTGGCTGGTTTAAGCTGGCTTTTCTTTCATACATTCGAATGGACTATGCTAGAGACATCTGTAATCCTTCCCATGACATAAGTATACGTAGATTTCCCAGTTTGAGATAATACCACTAAATATTCATATTAAAAAAAATTATGAAAATGTTCTTACGATGGAGTTTTTATGTCTGTGGTCGGCAATCTTATTATTAGCCAAATATGTACATTACAACTATTTAAAAAAATGTAATTAAGGAATCCATAAATTTAAATCATGACAATGACAATGATGCGAACAATGTCTTTGCATCTCCTTGTAAAGTTTGAGTCAGGTTTGTATGTTGTTATTCTTAATTTTGGGCACGATTCTAGGTTGTCGTCTACAAGATGACTTCTCAGTTTACTCTTGATAAAGGTCATGCTTGAAAAAGATTGTTCGCATGAATATGTAGAACCGAAAAGGTAAAGAACAGCAAACGCGATTTTTTTCGAAGAATCAGGGTTACTATTCCAGGCGTTGAACATGATCATGTCTTCCTTCTCCAGGTTTTTCAAAGCAGACCACTTGTGTTGTAAACTAAGCTCACATTTGTTCTTCTCCAATATTTCCAACAAAGTCGTTCAAATTTAGAGCCCCATATTTACTTTGAAAACAGAATAGGTCTAGACTGGTTAAGGGCCGGTTGTTTCAAGTTGGATTAAAAATAGCGTTCGTTTAAAGCATAGATATTTACGAAAACGGATCGTATAATTGGTGGAGAACGCAAAAATCTATGCTTTAAACGAACGCTTACATGATCCAACTTGAAATAATCGGGCCTAACTCATGCAGACAGGAGACCATAGAAACAGCTTGTCGAGTCTTTGGGCCCCGACTCTGTTAATATAAGGGAATGACGATGATGATATTTCCTTTTTTTTAAATCCAGCAATTGTATTCCAAAGTTACGAATGTAAATTCCAAAAGGACTAAATTTCAAATCTGTAAATCGTAGAATTAAGAGGGTTTTTGACGAATGTTAAAGTCGCTCTTCCTAAAACCTGCTGAGAAATGCTTCCCTCATGTATAAAATGGTTGTTTTGAAATATTGGATATAAATAAAGGAATTATTTTCTTGGCAACGTCTCAGCAGACTCGAAAAGTGAAACAACGTTTTCCTTTCAAAATTTTTCCTTTCGAAATGACTTCTCTTAACATCGATAAAATTGTGTTTCCTTTGCCTTCCCGACCTACACCCTTAACGCGCCTGCCCGTGGATATAAATATATTTGTACCAGAGCTGCACTTTCGGGGCAAAGAGCCGCGTGGGGCTGAAAAGGGGCCGAACTTTGCCGACCTCTCATGTAACGACCGCCGATAACTCAAGCCAGCTCATATAATCATAAGCCCTAGGCTATCCTATAAAACTTCTAAACATGTTTTCCATATAAATAGCTTCGTCTCTGTGAGACTTCTATAATTTATCTTAATTAAAAATATTTAAGTACATAGAAATAATTTACTACACACATTACTGGTTTTATTAAAATTGTTTTTCAGAAAAGGAGGATTACTGCTCAATAATGTTTTAGGCATAGGTGGAGCCTGTCTAATGGGCTTTACAAAAATTTCCCATTCTTATGAGATGCTTTTCTTTGGTCGATTTATCATCGGCGTTAACTGCGGTAAGTCACTGTAATGTATGTCTATGTGCTTTATTTTTTATAAAGCTTTTCGCTATTTTTAAAGCCAAATTAATCTCAAAATTTTCTTACCATATTTATTGTTTTTTTTTATTATTTATGAACTTTAATTTCACCTTAAAATGACATATTTGTGAAAATATTAGGCTTTAAAACGCTTAAAGAGACTCAAAATTTTAAAAAGATGACCTGGAAGGTCATTTCTTTACCAAGTTATGATTTCGAACCCTTTCATTGTGTATATATTTCTGTCATTTACAACGGATGACCGCATTATGGACTAAAGGAATAATTAGCACGATTTTTTCCGATGGAAATAGTATCACAAATTACTTATGCAGTTATTTAAACATGTCAACAGAGGTATTCACCATTACCTAAGTATATGTAGAACACACAAAACTAAAATGTTCAAACGCTCTAATCCTGCGGTCACTGGCTCCATGTTTTCGTTGATGATGATGAACACTCTCTAGATTAATTGCAAAAGATTATTACTCCTAGGGCATGCAATTTACAGGAAAATGGCTTGAAATAAAACGAATTCGAAAAAAAAAATTATTTAAGTAAATAAAGATTTACTTATCTTATTATACCTAAGGTTATCTTTAAAAAATCGGCTACTTTTAAATTATATTAATTAGAACAAAATTTGATCTATATATTCAGTATATAACATGATTAATATCTAATCTATCATAATAAATTATATTTTTTTGTGTTAAAAATTAATACGAAATATTTACTGCATTTAAAATAACAAACAATACAGTAATAAAATAAAATAGACAGACTAATTGATGAAATCACAATGAAGAAAAGTTGAAAGAGACAATGTATAGTACAACTGGACTTTACAAAACTTCAGAGGATATCAAAAAGTATTTTCCGTCAAAATCATTTCTACGGACCGCGAACAAAAAATATTTCCTAACCGAATTTTAGCATATTCACTGTGATTATTTGAAAATTTAATTAACACAAGTTATTTTATCATATTTAAGTAATTAATATTGACGAAGTAACGAGAGAAAGCTTTTTGACGATTGTCAAGAGATGTTGATTATATGAAATTGTGTTGCAGGACTTAATACATCATTAGTGCCAATGTATATATCGGAAATAGCTCCATTGAATTTACGCGGTGGTCTAGGAACCGTCAATCAGTTAGCCGTCACGGTTGGCTTACTGCTGAGTCAAGTATTGGGAATTGAGCAAATTTTAGGTACCGATGATGGATGGCCATTGCTATTGGGTGAGTTTTAAATAAAGAAATTTTTAGTAATAAGAAACACCCTACTCAATTTTTTATATTTGTAAAGTGTTTTAAAAATCCTTTGAAAATACCATTAAACTACTGCAGGACTTTTCGTTGTTTTTCCTACTAGTCTTCCAGTTAATTAGTTGTATTATTTTTACGGGCATGCATACTCTAATATTTGCTGAGTTTTTCATATAAATTACAATTAAGTACATATATTTTATTCCTGATCTCGTTCTGTGAACAAATAAACCGACAAACTAATTCGTCTCCTCCATTCGTGATATACTGGGTATTAACATAAGTTAAATCCGTTTTTATCCAAATGAAGACGACAAGATAACAAAAAAATATAACAAATTAGACAATATTACCTACATTGTCGTTTATTATTTACAACTTCTTTACAATCTTCTACAAATTTTTCAAATCCCCTATGATAAAAACCATCTGGTCTTGACTCAGAGAATGCGTTATTTACATGTGTGAGATGTCTAAAGTGCTCAATTTTACCTATTTGACATTCCATTTTGAAAGCCTGTAGCAAATATAACATCTTATGCATAAGAACATTGTCTTTCGAATGAAGTAACCTTCATCAAATTTTACTTTTGGCGCGCATTAAAAAATTAGAAAAAAATAGACACCAATAGCTTTATTTATTTTTCTTGTAAAATACGAATAAACATTTGCACCACCTTAGAAAACACCTGGTGACACACTGTTCCTGTGACTGTAAAGGTCGATTTCTTGGTCATGTCATTTCAAGGATGTGGTATGTACCGATATGCTTAAAACGCATCAGACGATTCTGAACGGTCGTATACATGAGAATTTTCTTACTTATTTAATTTTTTACAAAGTTTACAGCGGGTGTCTTCCATATACAATACACCCTTGAAGTGCCATAACCAAATAATAAATCTAATGCACGTTGTTACGATGATTGGCAAAAGAGATTTAACTTTCGAAGTACCAGCGATTGCCCGCCGAATTGCGAATAATCAAGTATTGACCATGACCAAATAATTAATCTAATGTATATTGTTAGTTACGATGATTGGCAAAAGAGATTTAACTTTCGGAGTACCAGTGATTGCCCGCCGAATTGCGAATAATCAAGTATAATATATATTAGAATTGCAAATAATCGTCACCGGTTTGACTTTGTTTTTGAGTTAATAAGTAATTTGCAGGCCTTGCGATCTGCCCTGCCATTCTGCAACTGGTGCTGCTCCCAGCGTGTCCTGAATCTCCACGGTATTTGTTGATTACACGACAGTGGGAGGAGGAGGCGCGAAGAGCTCTTAGGCGACTTCGTGCTAATAACCAGGTGAGTCGACAGACGCGAGCTTAAACATGCAGTGCTAAAATCAGCCATCGAGCGGGCAGTTTAAATACAAGTTCCAAAGAAATCTTGACACCCGAGACAAGACTAGCGATACATTCTCGAATCCTAATACTAAAAATTACGTTAGAAATACAGAGCTGGCAGTAGACAAAAAAAAAAAGACGGAACTCAGTGTAACGGTGAATTAAAAAATTAATTAAATCATGTGCAATACTATACATAAATAAAATTTCAGATAAAACGAGTAAAAGTTTACCTGTTAATATTGGAGCAACTTTTTGTACTAACTTTAGCTTAGGTAAACTCATAATAAATTCCAAAGACAAAGTTAACCCACTAAATATTTCCGGTATATTGCATTTGTTTGTAATGACTGCTCAGCATTTTAATAACTAAAACGGCGTATAAATTTAATATCCAAATAAAAAAACCTTTGAGACGTCGCAAAAATAATAAATTCTCGGTATTCTGAAACCATATTTTGGAGACAAACCACATATAAAAAAACGGTATTGAGATTCTTCATATAAAAATAATATAGGCCTTAGATTGAATAATTTGGAAATATCAAAAATCAAGAAATGTCTGAAAACTAAAGCCAATATAATTAATAACCAGGTAAATTTTACGAAAAACACATTATTTGTGGTGTGTAAAAGCAAAGGCAATAAATAATACTTAAAAAAAATTAATGCTGTCGTCGAGAATTACTGAATCCGAGATTTTATAGAAAACATGATTCATATAAATTTATAGAAAACGTGTCAAGAGATAGATAGGTACATAAAATCAAGAATTCAGTATATTTTAATTAATAATCCTCGGTGACTGCAAAACTTTTTTTTTAATTTTTCTAATATTGCTGCCTTTGATTTTATATCCCACATTTGATATTGCAGTCATGTCATTAATTGTAAATCTGCCGCACCCCGCCGCAACTGTAGCCACGTCCTGTTCAAAAATTAACTTTTTTACCAAAATAAATATTGGGTAATTAGAATGCATTCGTCCTGACGAAAATACAGTGGTATCGAAGCCGGTAGATGTGAAGTTTCTGCGAGTATTTTATACAAAGTTTTTAGTTAATTAAAATTAATATTATAATTAAAAAAAGGTCATTGAGTGATTTGCAGTCACTTTGTGGTGCAAATTTTTAATTAAAAATACCTACAATTTTTATTTTAACATTGTACGACACACACACTCGCACTTATTATTTTTCAATGTTAGTTTCGGGAAGAGCAATCCTTTCATCTACTGAGTTGTAAATTATGTTGTAAAATTCTGAATACAGTTATTTTAAGGATCGCTGGGGTTAACTTAACTACTTGTGAAGTCTTTAGGAATGCTATATTATTTATTAATATTTTCTCCGAATTAAAAATATTCTCAGGTATTCACCGCCGATCAGAATCTTCTGTGTGTAATTTTCTGGGATATTTAACATTAACATAAAACACATACTCATCACATCAGCCCTGATGATATGCCCTGCAATCCGAAACGTCAGCCAGAGAGATCAGATATACACGGCAGAATATCCCAGAAAACTACACACAGTCCGAATTAAGATTTTTCTGGATTTCTATCATTTCAGTATTATTCATTGTACCGAGTAGGGGAATTTTATTTCATGGCTGTTGAAAGAATGGTTGATTACTTTGATATGATTGGCGATTGTTATCAATAGAAAATATTATCTTTTTTTTTTCTTTTTTCGTATTGAAACTTGATTCCAATTGTAATGAAAAGAATTTGTTTGTACAAACCATAAGCTGCAATATTCTGGTTCTTATTTTATCTAGGATGTTTATGGCATCTTCGTATTTAGTAATTCTCAATCTGTACCATGATGCTCCAGAAAAAATATTATTCATAGCACATATGTCTGTGTAAACATGTGTCTTATTTATCAAAACATGTGTCTGGTGAAAAATCAGGTCATGCAGATTCCCGATCTAAACAAAAAAATATCCAACTCTTCTGTAACATAGCACCGATGGGTTTTCAGGTTGAAGAGGACATTGAAGAAATGAGGGCCGAAGAAAGAGCCCAGCAGGCCGAAGCGTCCATCTCAATGCGTGAATTACTTTGCTCGCCAACTCTGAGGGCTCCCCTGCTTATCGGAGTCGTGATGCAATTATCCCAACAGCTTAGTGGAATAAACGCTGTGAGTTGACATTTTCATTAATAATTGTCTTGGTAATATGCTTATGTTTTCCTCTCTTCATTGGAATAATGTTGATCAAGAACATAATTACTTAAGGATATAAAAGCAAAGGCAGCAATAATCCCCTGAGGTATTTCTGAAATAAATACAAAAAACATGTCACTACCCAAGGAAGGAAATTTCTTTGGAATGTATGAAACATATGTAGATCTTGTTGAAAAAGTTTTTGAAAACAATTGCCACCTCATTTTTCCTTTTATATACATGTACAAATAAATATTTATCTTTTAAATAAGGATATTGCTGTGTTTGCCACCAAAGAGTGGATGTCGCCGCTTTTGCTATTTACATAATTGAATATTGGTGTCTTTGCTAAGATGTTATCTAAAATCGACCACAACTCTCACTGTAGTATGAAGCGGCCATTTTGTCACGTGACACATCCTTGGGGGTGATTGGTTGAAGTAGATATTGCTGCATTTTTGTTTGTTTTTTACATAATAAGGATATTGTTGACTTCCATAATAATAGTAATTTTGAATCATGATTTAGGAAGAGATAAAACTATAATCATATACATAAATCCTCGTATTCAGTACTTCTACATAAATTAGTAATCCTCGGTAACTACATTTAAAACTTTTTTTATAAATTTTGGTAATGGCGATAATCCTTTTGTACTCCACGGATAACATAAACATAAAAAGAAATAGATTTAACTCTCATATTTATGTTCTTTAGAGTGTAACGAAAATATGTACGTTTTTTATATTTTTAAATTTACGCTAATAGACCCAATTACAGAAGCGAAACGCATCACAAAATACTCATGCTTGAGTAAATCACGTAGATTAATTGTGACCACACTCGGAATTGAATCCGGAATCCTCGGTGTGAGAGCCAGCGTCATGCTCACTGGGCTACGAGGGCCGCTAATTATTACAAAATACGGCGTATTACAAAATACTGTGTTGAAATATGAGTTGAAATAAAGTTTAATATATTTCCGGCATGCTAAAATGTGTGCATTTTCAAACTGAAATAATTCACTTCAATGAACCCCATATCTGACTCAAGTATTTCACTATTTACAACAACTGCCATAGATATTCGAAAGACTAGATGAAACCACAAGTATTAAAATGATACAAATGCTTATTGCAGGTGTTTTATTACTCAACGTCACTGTTCACTTCATCTGGCCTTACCGAAGAGTCTGCCAAGTTTGCCACGATGGGCATCGGTGCCATTATGGTGGGCATGACTCTCGTGTCCCTGCCGTTGATGGATCGAACGGGACGAAGGACACTTCACCTCTATGGACTCGGTGGCATGTTCATATTCTCTATCTTCATCACGATTTCATTTCTGATAAAGGTACAAGCAAACCATTCTGGCAGATGCCTATAAATGTATATATTTGAGTAGACGGGCACCCAACTGTCAACCCACTACGTTCAAATTACTGAAATTTCAAACATGAGTAGAAAACTTTTTTAATTCAATCAACTAAATCCAATTAGATATTTCTTGTAATATATAACTTATTCAATTATAACTAAGTTCTTTGGAAATAATTAAATATAAATAAATTCGCAAGGCAACATTAGAAGAAAAGCTCATTTTTATTATGACGTAAGCTTTTTCTTGACAGTTTAGTGTATTTAAACACCAAAATAGCACCTATCCTCTCATCATTTGACCATTTGGGCTACCGACCGATTTTCCATTTGATTTCCTACCTGCCGTCTATTTGACTTTGGCGAGGGTATTGTAAATGCGCGACAACGTTTTGGATCAGGTGCTTTAGCGTCCAATGAGTCTAACCAGGTCAGGACGGGGATGACAACCCTGGAGGGAACGTGGATTAAGGTAAGTCTCTGCTTTCTTCGTACGTCTTTCAGCAAATATGTCCATCCTACCCTTCGTCATTCACACACTTAATTTCTATTGAGAATGACAGTTTGTTGAAAATTTTTAAATATGTACCTGTGATATTTGTGCCAGAATTTTTAGTTATTGCAGTCGAGTTCTTAGTTGAAAAAAATCGTAGAATTTTTGGGTAACATCATGAATATGTATATATTTACAACGCTTGCATCAAAATACCACGACAGAACATTTAAAGAGTACCTTAATAAAATAACAGACTTTAATAAATTTATTAAAAATAATACATTTTATGGATTTCCCATAAATGCATCTCAAACATTGAGGGTGAAAAAAAAATTATACTATAATTATTATTATTTTTTGACGAAAATTTGATAGATCTTCTTGATCGTCGCCACGAGTCTGCTTGCAAAGTTTCAGCCCGATTGGATCACAGAAAAGGGAAAAAATCGATCCAAAGTTTTTTCGACGGCAAGCAAGCAAGCAGACGCCACGAGTTAATATAAAGGGAGTAAAAACTTATTGTGAGCTCACTATCTAATATTAAATATTTGTGGGAAAATTAAACTATTTATATATTTATGAAATAGAATATTTTCATTTAACTTTTTAAACTAATATTCGTTATTATAAAATCTGAACTTGGAATTATTCTACGTTAACACTTATAGCACGATTTATAAAATGTGTTTCCTCTCTTTATTGATCTAAGTTGTTAAATTCAAGTAGCTTAAATACACTTTAATATGTACTATTAATCTATTCTCAAAGTTTTTTAGACAATTTGCCTCAAAAGTTAGAAAATGCTAAGCGCCCCTCAATTTTGATCCCCAATTAACGTAATAATGTCTCTGTGAGACTTTTATAATTTATCCTTAATTAATTAATAGATAATGCTTGTTAAAATCTTACCGGATCAAATGTGGAACTAAATATTCTTTAACTTTTCACGGTTTTCCGATATTTTTTTAACATTTCTTGGTCATTAAGAACTCTGGCTCTATGATCGATAAAAAATCGATTAGCCATGATTATAATGTATATTTTTGATTGTATTTATAAATGCTTGTAATAAAATAGTTAAATAACTTGCCTTCTTTGTGCATCGATAAACAAAATGAGACTCATCACCCAATACGGGTATATTTTATTTTATTTCATTTCTCAGTTTTTAATCAATTATATTTGAGTAAATTTTGTCAGTACATACGTACAAAGAATGCTGGTTATAAGTTTTTCGTAGTCCATTATGAATCACTCTTTATATTTTTCTGCACATCTACGCAATGTATGTGTTTACATATTCTAATGAATTTTTGAAAAAAATTGTGAATTAAAAAATGGGCAAATCGCTTTTTATACAGTATATATTTTTCCACTAGCCTTTTACTCTCAACGATTATAACGTGATATTTAAATCGTTACTTAGTATATAACTTATAAAAAATATGTGATTGAGTAAATAATGAAATAAATATTATTATATCTAACCTGATATTATAAATTATCTAAAAGGATGCACAATTATTATCTTATAAGTCCAAAAAATCAGTTTTAAACTGTATCAATATTTTTATATCTCACTTGTATGTTCAGTTTAAATATTTTAATTTATTAAAAAGCTTTGAATTGTAATTTTAAAAGGCAAGGGCATGGCATTCATGTATTTATTCGCCGACTTGTAGATGCACAGAAAAATATTTTCTTCATGAGAATTTTATTTTTATTTAAACGTTGTGTTTTACATTTTAATTGCAATCATTCTTTTTTGTTTTTCACATCACAGCTTTTTTGCGAATTTCCCTCCCTGAGAGCGACTTTCCCGATTCTACCCCGGAGGGATCTCTCACTCACACTTGGCACCAAACACCCACTAATATATATGTATACATATATATATCTTCACTTTCTCATTTCGTTTCAGTTTAATTTTTAATCGTATTATAAAAATTTTATTATTGCAAAATCTGAGAAAATTGCTTAATACAAAATATCATTACTTACTGATATTTTGTAGAAAACACTAAACATTTCATGGCTCTCCCAGAAAATGCGCTCGTTAGATTCAACTCCCCCGCAAAATCTAAAAGCACATTTTTTGGGAGTGCGGTATCGTAATCGGCACCACTGTCTCTCGAAGAGATCATTTGGCATGTTTTCTGGAGTATTTGTTTTATCAGAAACAACAAAATCGGACGCAATGTTTTTATACTATATTTATTTATGCCACGTGTACACAAAGTCCGTGTGATTAAAAATTGATATTGATTGCACAGCATACTTGGTGATCCTTGGTGTATTTCTTAGCCCGCTGAAGCTTGTGTGCCGATTCAAGTTTGCGTTTGCGAGTGTGTGAGTAGGTACCTTGGGGAATCGGGGAAGAGCATTGCATTCTACTGCCTGATAGGAGTTCTTCGGATATGTGCAGGAAATGATCGACTGGATGAGCTACCTGTCCGTCGTGTCCACCCTGAGTTTCGTGGTGTTCTTCGCCGTCGGCCCGGGGTCCATTCCCTGGATGATCACCGCCGAGCTCTTTTCTCAAGGACCCCGGCCTAGCGCTATGGCCATCGCGGTCTTAGTTAACTGGATGGCCAACTTCGTGGTCGGTATTGGATTCCCGAGCATGAAAGTAAGTTCACCGCACACGCATGCCATATACATCAAATAATTTTTTTCCGAATGAGAATGTAGAGTCTTCCTCCTGAACTAGCCGTACTCACTTTTTAACAACCGCTCTTGTATGTTATTTTTAATAAATTTTTATGTTTCAGAGTGCATTAGAAAATTACACATTTCTACCATTCAGTGTTCTGTTAGCAATTTTTTGGATATTTACGTACAAAAAAGTTCCTGAAACGAAAAACAAAACCTTTGAAGAGATTTTAGCATTGTTTAGACATACCAATGGAAGGTAAGATACTCTCGCTTAAAAGTTTAATAAGCTGAACACTTTAGGTTAAATGTAATGCTACAATGTATTAAATCTCGCTCGCTCGACACTTTTAGGGGAAGTTTGAGAGATAGCCGCCTCTACGGAAGTATGTTGAATTGTGTCAACGCTCTAGAACAACAATTGCCCCCGCCCCCTGCACCTACAGAAGAAAAACCTGATTCATGTAAGATATACGCTTTCTATTATCATTATGAACTCGATTCGGTTTGGCCATCAAAATCAAAATGTTCAAAAACCTTTCATCGCCATCAATGAGTCGGTTAATATTTCTAGAAAAATTCCTTTTATTCCTCAGTACTTGTGGGAATACTTCCTCACTGCATACAAATAACTAACTGACACTTTACATTGAGTACTCCGATAGAATTCGCCCCGAGAATCGTATCTCTAAATGTTGTTAAAATGTAATACCTTTTATTTCCAGAAAATTCAGAAATGAAGATAACTTGCTTTTATTAGGTCCTTACATATGAAATTGGCGTTTTGCCGTACTGGCAAATTTGATATCAAAAATCTTCTCTTTGGTTAGGAATTCCAAATCCAAATTTATACAGCTATTTACTCATGTATTTGTGTTTTGAAAATTATGATTCATTTGTTTTTTCCTCAATTGTTTTTTTCTTTGCGTCACTCAGTTTACAAAATGAAAAACTTGAAATATCGCGTTATTTACGAGTACGAGTTCCATCGTGGCACCAGTGCTGCAGAAACGGCTCGAAGGATTAATGATGTGCATGGCGACGGTGCCGCAAAAGAAAACACAGTGCGTTTTTGGTTCCAACGTTTTCGTTCTGGAAATTTCGACCTGCAGAACAAGCCCCGTGGACGGCCGGAGACCAAAGTTGATAATGAAGAATTGAAGGCTATTGTGGAAGCGGATCCATGGCAAACCACATCCGAGTTAGCTGCAGGCTGCGGTGTTAGTGATAAAACTGTTTTAATCCACTTGAAGCAAATTGGTAAGGTGAAAAAGCTTGAAAGGTGGGTACATCACGAATTGAGTGAAGCAAATTAACAAACGCGCGTTGACTGCTGCGTTGCATTACTCAACCAGCACAATAATGAAGGGATTTTAAATCGAATCATTACCTGTGATGAAAAGTGGATCCTGTACGATAATCGGAAGCGCTCATCGCAATGGCTGAATCCTGCCGAACCAGCCAAACCATGCCCCAAGCGAAAATTGACTCCAAAAAAGTTACTTGTGAGCGTTTGGTGGACTAGTGCTGGTGTCGTTCACTACAGCTTTCTTAAATCTGGCCAGACGATTACGGCAGATGTCTATTGTCAGCAACTGCAAAACCATGATGGAAAAGCTAGCTGCTAAACAACCGAGGCTGGTTAATCGCTCTAGGCCACTGCTGCTTCATGATAACGCTAGACCACACACTGCACAACAGACGGCTACCAAATTAGAGGAGCTTCAATTGGAATGTCTAAGACATCCACCGTACTCTCCGGAACTTGCCCCAACAGATTACCATTTTTTTCGAAATTTGGATAACTTCTTGCAAAGGAAAAAATTCAACTCCGATGGGGCAGTCCAAACCGCCTTCAAAGACTTTATTGATTCCCGTCCGAATGGTTTTTTTAGTAAAGGGATCGATGAACTACCTATGAGATGGCAAAAGTGCATAGATAGCAATGGTACATACTTTGATTAAATAAATATATTATAATAAAAAAAAATCGGCTTTATGTTCCTCCCATACTAAACCTCAATTTCATATGTAAGGACCTAATATTTTACACATTATATAAAATATAATTATTTAGTTGATACATAAGCATAATAACTATTATTATCGTAGTAATAAGTATTATCCTTTGTGATAAATTATATTTCAACATAACCGAAACAATTATCATTCGGGGAGTAGTCAGTGTCATTTACCACTTTAAATTTGCTCGCAAGGCGGTCGATTCCCCGAGGGAAGAGTGTCCACTGGACACACTGTCCAGTGTCCCGGTGAAGCAACTTTCGGCCACTTCTACAGCCGATAGATGGCCCTGGTCATCGGAATCCGCAGATCGACCCTTTTCTGACTCGTCTTCCTTGCTGATAGCACCACCAGCTTTATAGGGAAAAAACCGCTCTCCGCATGCCATTTCGCTATTTGTTCGCTCGCCGAAAAGTTCGTTGAGATTGGGAAATGAGTCCCATAATTTCCGAACCTTATTAAAGAATGTATTACGACGAATGTCAGTAAGGAGGATCGTACCACCCTGGGAGCCAGAAATTTAGGTATAAATTTGATGATTCACGCCTAATGGTAATTAATTATTTAAAAACATATATTGGCATCTGATTGTATATGTATATATATTAAATTATTATTTTATTGGAAAAATTTTGAAAAAATAACAAAGTAGCCATGTCATGTCCATTCCCGTAGAACTCCTCCGCCATGATTGAGATGCGACTTTCGCCGGCGCACGTTTTCCTAAGACAGAAAAGAAGGTCATGCACTTGTAAAGAAATAATGTAGCCATTTCATTTGATCGTGCCAGGTCTTTCGCGGACGCCTTATGTACCTGCGGCTTTCAAAATTCGCCTCATATATTTTCCTAACCATACTTTCCTTACATGTTCCACATGACTAAACCTTTTCAGCGATCCCTTTGAAAATAATAAGATTAAGTATTGATGTGACGCGTATTCCGTATTGGCATTCTATTAAAAAAATAATATTGTTCATTCCTCACTCTATCGACCAAAGATTTTCCATACAAGCACACTTTCATTCCATTTTAGACAAGAGAAGAGGGACCAGAGCCGTTCTATGAGCAATAGCTCGCATACCGGCTCTACATTTTCGCCACCCATGTTCGGCATTTTTAATGTTAAAGTACTCACCGCCCCGCCGACACTCGTGGGAATGTGATTGGGATAGGGGAGACTTCTCTCTCAAAACCTCTTCCCTGCCTCCGAATCGCAGAGGCAAATGACAATTGGAACATCCCAATTATAATAAATTCTTTGTCTGTCTCCGCAACTTTTTTATAGTCTTTTTTAAACTTAGACCTATAAACTCTCGGATGACTCCGGGACAGTAAATATTTTTCTTTGTTTTTTTTTTATAGTATACAGCTAGTAGTTATTGTATTTGTGACAAAGCAGCCTAATAACGAGCGGAGTGTCTCTCACCGTCGCACTGTTGCAGCCGTGTCCGAGCACTCGTCGCAGGGGGAGCGGGAGCAGCGCGGGGGCGGGCGCCCCCCGCCGCCGCTGCCCCCGCCGCGCTTCCCCTCCGGGGGCGGCGGCGTCTGACAGTGGGCGGCGCAACCCTTCCAGCAGGCCGCGGACTCCCCGCTGAGGCTGTGGGCGGGCCCGGGCAAGGCGGCCGCCAGACTGCTGCGCCGGGGCTTCCGCCGGCACCGCATGTTCTAAATACGCTGTACTACACACACACTGCCGGACCGCGAGCTGCGAACACAAACACCCGCCGTCATTTTACTATTGTTTACTGCGCATAGGCCTGTGACACGGGTTGTACGCGGATTGTAGTCGGTTTACCGAAAATCTGTTCTAAGCCAGTGCGCGTGCGCGCTGCGCGTGATTTTTTACATGTTTCGTCAAAATCGTTTTTATTCCATGTTTCTATATTCTAGTGTCGGAAGGAACAAAATTTTGTAGAATGGCGCAGATTTTTCTGATACCAACATCCGTAACAACGATCTACTGATTCTATAGATATAAAATATCCTTAACAGAGTTTACTAACCTAGTTAAAACCACTACCAGAAAAATCACTACCACTAATTAAGGTCTCCAGGTTTCGAGACGTACCCATCGCTTCGTCAGGACCAACACTACATTACTATGTTCACAACCCTATACACCACAACCATAGTATTGTTGAACGTTCACCAATATTTATCACGTGCGTGTTAATCTTGTAAGATACAAGCATGCACTAACTAGCCTACACAACAATCAGGAATCTAACGGGAGAGAGTGAGAGGGGGCGGGGTCTAAAACACTAATATTTGGTGAAAGTTAAGTTTTGGTAACACCTACTTTAGACCCCGCCCCTTCTCACTCTCCCCTATTAGATTCCTGATTGTTATGTAGACTAGTTAGTGCATGCTTGTCTCTTACAAGATTAACACGCATGCGATAAATATTGATAAAAGTTCTAAATACTATGGTTGTGGTGTACGGTGTTGTGAACATAGTAGAGGCGGGTATGTCTCGAAACCGTTAGACCTTAAATCTGGTAATGGTTTTTATTAAGTTAAGTAACATTCTGTTTTAATGTCTAACCACAAAGTTAATGCTTTAAGTATTAATAATAAAATATCCTTAATAGGAAAAGTAATTTATTTAGACCTCGAAAAATGCTTTATCGAAAGCGATGGATTTTGTCGCAATCCTAAATTAATTATGCATTGTTGACTGTAAATTTGTTTTCTACATCTTGTCATGCACCAGGTTTTGAAAACTTTACATTTATATGCTACGGGATAGATGAAAAGGTGGTTAGGTGATGTATCTGGAGTAGTGTTTCTTGGATTGTGAATAGAGTAAGCCGTTACCGGCACTACAAAGTTCAAACATTGGATAAAAACGATTATGATGATACATGTCAAAAATCACACGCACCGGTTTAAACGAGATTTTCAGTTTAAACCAACTATAATCTTGTTGATACAACCGGCCCTAAATAAAACAAATCTCGAAATTTCTCCTAGCGGTTTGAACGATTTTGCGAATAATAACATAAATGACAATGCATTAAATAGTGAAAACCGCCAGGCGGGATTCCTTTGCTAATCGGACGAATGCCTACACCAGTAATGGCCGTCTAGATTCACTTTTATTTATTATCTTTAAAAAAATTAGAAAAATGTAAAAAAAAACACTATAATAATTTGCATTTTGAGTGATTATATGAAACTTTTAATAATTAGATATTTTAATCAGGCATTTTTTTGTAAACCAACATCCGTAAAACACACAATTAATTAAAACGTGCTCATCTAAAAACATTTCATCAATATTGTATATACGAAGTTTTAAGTAAAACAAAAGTTTATCACCCGTAATAAAGAAAAAAAATTGGATACAAAATGACACTTTTTTTGTCTTTGTAGTGTAGGCGAGACTCTACTCGAACAGCTCAAATTTTGAATATATTTTACTACTCCTAATTACAATATCGCGACAGTTACTTCGTTGAAGGCGCAGCCATTACTTGTGAAAGCACTCTTTGATTGCCACATTATTTGGTGAAGATACTCTTCTCACGGTCCTTGATTCAGCAACCATTGATTCGTTATGTGACAGTACTAAAGCGAATAGTGATAATATTAACTAGTGATGCAACGAATACGAATACGAATATTCGTATTCGCCGAATAGTAGATATTTACCGAATATTCGTATTCGCCGAATAACGTCACGAATATTAAAAACAAACTATTTATAACTGAACGCAACGCAAATGACGGTTTGGTTGTGCGTCGTATATCCAAACACACCTACGCACTCAATTATCGGGGATTCCCCTAACATTGAATGAATGGATTTGTTGAGTTCTCAAGTTGTCAATTGTTTCTTGTTTCACAGATAACATGAGTTCTTTCATCTAGTTTTGTTGGGTTATTAATAAGGTTAGGTGCTCATTTCATGTAGTTTTTGTTTTGTAATACGTATTGTTCGTTCCATTTTATTTCCGTTGTGTGTAAAAGTGTTAACTCTTATAAAATAATTTCAAATTAAATTTAATAACGTGAACTCTCGTAAGCGTGAAAAAAGCGATATTTGGAAACATTTCGATAAGAAATCTGGTAAGTTAAATTTATATATAACTTTATTTGTTTGTTTTTATTATAAAGATTGAAGATATCGGTTTGTCTCGATGACTTATTGGTGAACTCGTCCCAAAACAAAGTCGACCCGTTGAGACGAGTTTAATTTGTTTTGTTCGGGGACTCGCTCTAAAATATCTAAAAGAATCCAATATCTCACCTTCTGCTGATCCATTGCTTTTCTAGCGTGAAGATATATATTTCCCTAAACTGAAAAAACTGGCCCCGAAGTATTTTTCATTAAAACATCTACTGTCGCCTCAGAAAGATTATTTTCAACCGCTGGGAATATAAAAACGCATAAAAGAAATCGCCTGAGAAATTACAAATGTTGTGCTTTTTAAATAAAAATTCTCCGGTGGTAAAATTTAATTATTAAATCTTAGTAAAAAAAGAACAGTGGTGTGTTATTTATTACCATGTTAAATTATTCGTATTCGTATTCGCCGAATAGTAGGTTTGATATTCGTATTCGTCAAATAGTAAGTTTGATATTCGTATTCGTGAATGTAGTATTCGTTGCATCACTAATATTAACCACCGAGATACCAAACCATTATTGTGTGTGTCAAAATCGAAACTATATTCACCAAATTGTATTCACCAAACTGTCACATATCAATTGAATCATTTAACGTATCAAAGTGGCTTTTGTTTCAAACAGGATTAAATGGTACAATAAAATAAAATTAAATGACTCAATAAACAAAGTCGAGTGATACTGTAATGAATGACAGCTGCAATCAAAACTCACCCGTCTCAATCTGCAGTCGCAACTCATACGCATTACACACCTCATCGTTCGTGTACATTTTCCCTGCCTGGGCCTGCAAAACTTGGTTTTTAAATTCATTTAAAAAATTCGAGCACTCCTCACGGAAATGTATTTTACAAAACTGTGTACAAGCATCGAGATAGCTTTTCTGATGAATACATTAAATTTTGATAAGTCTGAAATCGTGTCTAATAAAATTTTTAAACCGATTTTGAAACAACGGGCGATACACGTTAATCCTTCAATAATAGATGTACATATATTATGTAGGGAAAGCAGATCAACTCGAATTGATTTTAAATTTAAAAATATAGGTATCCGTTGATTTCATATCCTCTCCGAATGAACAAGCGTGTGTGTACGTATATGTGTACTTACGTATTTCTAATTATTTCAGGATTAAACAATTCCGTTATTATGTAGGTATATGAAATATTGTTAATGTAGGTATACTTACAAATAGAAATAAAATAATAAAGACACACGTGACGGCCTATCACAAACTCTTGTTGTATTGCACGCTTTTGAAATGTTATCAGTTCAATTAACACTTTTATTTCGAATCGTCTTTTTTAACAATTGATAATTTCATTTTACTTTATAATGTGCCATAAAATGTCTACAAGAATAAACAAAACTACTACTGTGTTCGGTAAAACTTTTTTAAGTTTCTAAATCTATTACTTGTGTCGAAATGTATGTACTATCTTATACTAACAAACGAATAGTTATTGATTTAGCATTACTACTGACAGTTACGATCACATCATCCCCACGTGTACACACTCGCGCGTATGCACAAACCTTCACACGCACAACAAACACAAACACAAACACAACAAGCACACTCGCATACTTGCGGCGTGCACTTGACTACCAAACACGCGCATTGTGCACTTCCACGTACGCATAAATACATCAACACGATTGAGATGCCGTTACCAAAAAATTACCTACATAATTGTTTTTGGAAAAAATTGGGCTCATTGATACCACAGGCTCCATTTTTATAATTTCCATTGCAAGAAAGACAAGTAAAATTATGGTTAGAGATATACCAATTCTTGTGTGCTTATAATTTATTAAAATATTGCAAATTGAAATATGACATATTTCTATTATCCACTAGACATACTATACTATTATTTATTGAACTAATTTTAAATTTTATTTAATGTTATTGTTGATTTTCCATATATTGTATTTTTTTTAATAGCGAGGTTGCACAATATCGTCGTTAGCAATTAGGTCGTTGTGATGTGAGAAAAAAATGTTACCTCTACATTATGACCGCATTTTTTCCGAAAACCTCGCGTTGATGTAATTTGTTGGTAATAATATATAGTCCGGTTCCAGACACCCCCCACCTGTAGTATAATATTTTGCTTGGTAAATATGCAATGATTAGATGAACCGTTTCAACAATTTTTATTTCGATGAATTTAAATGAATAATTGTATTAATTTGTAAAAAAAGTTCGACCCATTGTCTTCTGATCAAGAAACGTAGGTATTAATATTATTGTAAAATATCGCCATACTGTATTTAGAATAAGGATCTTTCGGTAAAGTTGACTTTGATGTTTGTTTGTTGAAATAATTTTCCGATTGAATTTGTTTGTTGCAAATATCTGCTAGTGACATTATGATGTTGTGGCGACCATCTTTATTCATAACACTTTGTTTTTTAATTTACCGACAAACCTCAGCGCAATCATATTAAATGGATCTTATTTTATTTACCTAACAAATGTACCTTACTCAAAATTGAATTGATGGTTGTTTTTTAATCGAAGGGATTCCTTTAAATATTTTGACTGTAACATTTGACATAAAATTGAATTTGAAAAAATCATTGTTGATGCTTTCAATTCATTTCACTCTTCAAAAGTCAGTTAAACGAATATGTGTGGTTAATTTTAAAAAAATGTTAACGTAATGTTAAAATATCCTAATATAAAGGTATCTTAGAAATTGGGCCAAATACATACCTTAATCACGTTCACTGGTAACCGTTAACCAGTTTCATTATTTCAAACACGCGTATTATTTTTATGTAGCATTATTTTGCGTGTCTAACATTAACTCAACTAAATGCTCAAAATTTAGGGACACTTATCGAATACTAACTATTCTATCGTTATTGTGTAAAAAAATGAAACATGTAAATATTTTTTCAAACACCTAATTAATAACACGTAGGACTTAATAATTACGAATTATGGTTGTGCTTCTTTATCCAAAACAACTACGGAACGATTAAAAGCCAAAACTGCATAATCACATCAATAACATATTTATTATACAGGTCCTCCAATAAAAATTATCTATATTTTTGGTAATTATTTGTTGTTTGTAAGGTTGATTTTACTTTCCCTGAAAATGTTCAATTTAAGAAACTGTACGCTACCTATATGTAACTTATTTTAGTAAAAAATGTCACGATAAACTTATGATATTATTTTTTATTTATATCTTTACATGCTCAAATACTTGGATGACCGAATGCCAAGAAACTCACCCACCAAACCAAAGGTGGGGGGTTCAAACGTACCACACCTATCTAATCTTACCAAAAAATCTTTAAACATTGGTGTCATTTAAAACATCCAATAAGTGTAATTTTTAGAAAAAAAAATATAATGTGGAACATTTCATTATTAGGTTTATTACAATTATTATTTGCTAGTTTTATTATTATTATTCTACATTTAATTAGTTTTATTATAAGTATCATTTATTATTCACATGTTAGGTTTAAAAAATACGAATATTCAATGCGGTTTTTTTTCTTGCGAGTCGTAACTAAGTAGTATGTTTATTGGATGGCCCTGTATGGTGAAGCCAACATTTAACCTGATTGGTCAGCTTTCGGTGTAAATGTTTATGTATTTGTGATTCTGCAATTTATGTTATTATTTTCATTCATCCCATTTTGAATATGAGTTAAATGATAAAATTCGTTTATAATTTTTAAGGTAAGTTATTCATGCCAACGGAATTAATTTTCTCAAGTGCCTAGTGGCGGAAATAGAAACAGTATCATAACCGTTCGGGAAGGGTGGCTGCGAATAGTGATCACTCGATAAATAGGGAATTGGAATGCAGATATTTAAAGATTTCAGGGTTGTCAGAAATTATCTGCCCTCTACACAATTACATACATGTATAAATAATTAATCATTTATTGAATATCGACAATGTGCAAAAAACACAGGTATTTTATTATGTTTTCACAAAACAGTCGTGTTTCTTTCTTTGTAGATACCCGTTTACATTATTTATTACCATCGTTCCGAGCAATAAGAAGAGCGAAATAGTTTCATATCTATTTATCATCTCATAACTAATGTTCAATTGGTAGAGTAGAACACATTTCGCATCAAGCCGGGCCTAAAAAGTAAATCGAAAAGCGCGAGTCTCATCTTTTATTTTCATCTTTGTGCTACGCAGGCAGAGCCGTTGGACTGTCGCATATAGTCACAGCTTATTAATATAAATAAACTTGTTTATGGTAAAAAGAAAATTCGCTGTCGGGAAAATGAGCACTTTAATGGAAAGACACAGATGTCGTTCCATCAATATGCACATTTTCACAAGTCCCATACTTTTCATTTACTTGCATTTGCTAGCTCATTAGAAAATCAAACTGACGATAAACAATATGAATTATACTTTTCTTTTTTAATATCAAAAGTTTTGGATTTTATCTGATGGTTAATATTTCCTGAAAAAAAAATTTAATATAAACTTAATAGAGCCAAAAAGTTAAATAAAACTGTTTTTCTGCCACGAATAAATATTATTTTGGCTCGGAGAATATGTTTTACTTAAGTTAAATTTGATAACCCTTTTGCTTTCTTTTAACAGTGGCAAATTCTAACTCCTCAACATTGACAGGGCGATCGTTTTAAAAAAATAACAAAATCCAGTTTCAGCAAATTACCGTATCCTACATCTTTGTTTATTATAACTTTCTTTTTAAAAATAATACGATATGAAAATATTACACTTTTAAACACAAAGTAAAAAGGAGTGGTATTTTGGTATTTAAAACCATGTATACATATTATAAAAGATTTTTAAAATGTTCATTGTTCATTGTTTTCTATAAGTGTACGTAATGTTATGTTTATTTTTAATGAAATTCGAAATCAATCAACCAAATGCACACTTCAATGCAAAAGTTGTGAGATAAGTATATAATGATTAGGATTTTTTAAAGGTACAAACAATACATGAAAACCTTTTATATTTAACTTTATATCAAAATTTACTCTTCATAACGAAAAGAGTTTATTTGACAATATTTGAAGTAAGTGATACCACTTATTTGGTATTAGTTAATTAAATCAAAATTTGAATGCATGTATATGAAATTTGGCATCCTGGTAAAATAATTTTTACTTAGAAATTGGTGACATTAATAATAATTATATCAACCAACCAATCAATAAACCAAGTTATTTCGGTTGAAGAGATGAAATTTTGGTGAAAATCTATTTCAATAAATTGAAAAATCTTTGCATTGCTTCTATTTTATTTATTTTATTATATTTTTACATTTACCAAGATCCTGCTAACTATAATATAGTTATCAAAAGGTTTCTTCTATTACTATGAATAAACTAAAAAATAAAGTGTTGGCTTACAAAAATTTATAAATTATAAAAATTATTCATGCGAATTTTGTTTTCTTGTGCAATTTAAAATGAAGGCCTTAAAATTGCTTCTTTTCATTCTTAATTCTATAAAGATATTTATTTTTAATAATTTATTCCTTATTAAATTTAAGGAAAATGCTCAAATTATACAACTTCAAAATTTACTTAAGAAAATAAAGAATAAAATGCTTTACTATAAAAAACACACTTACCTTTGTGCCAAAATGATGTTTGAAATCTTTTGACGTAAATTATTCGCTTTTCTTTTCGCGAAACGATTTCTCAATCAAACAATATTGCATTGCAAAGAAATTAATGAAACGTTAAAATTGGGGAGCTAATACTTTGTATGGCTATATAAAATGCGAGCAAAATATTAGAGAATTATTGCGACAACTGGATTTCATTGACAATTAAAAATGATCGCCTGAAATAGAAAATAAAATTTGAATAGGTACAGTTTAATTGTTAGATAACAGTATGCATACCTAATCATTTTGGAAGCCTCTGAATCAGAACAAAAATAACATTTCTCACTAGCTAACGCACTGGTGCCACACATTGACTAGCCTAATAACCAATAATTGCACGTGCGACGATTCTAGCATAAAATCAAAACTATAATTATTTTTTCTATAGTTTTTCTATAAATTTAAAGTGCGAGATGTGCGTGTATTATAATTTCGTCACGTCGCGCGTCGTGTGAACAACAACTAAGAGAACTTTTCGAGAAACAATTTTAGGTCATGCTTTTTGGAATGATTACCTGCTCAACCTGAACATTTATTTTACCACTTTTTTGACAAGCGACGAAGTAAGGGTAGGTACACACGAGAATGTTTATATTAAACAAATAATTGTTTCGCTCAATGACATTTTCTTCCTATCTTGTATTTGGGATTTATGTTTTTGTAAGATACATACCTTGTTTGTTAATTAATATTCGGTTGTAGTAATATTAAAAATTTTAGTAAAATTTTAATTTGTTATAATATTGTTGTCGCAATATTAAATAAGGTAACATATTACGGTTACGTGTGCAAGTGTCTATACGATTGTTTTAATAATCAAAGAAGTCACAAATACCGAAAAATGTTAATCTAATTCTAATCTAAGGTGAAAGCTACGCCTTTTTTGAAAACTAAATGCTGTGATGGAAAACATATAAATGCTCCTTCAGGACAATACATCTTGCGAATAGTAATATTAACAGAGCGTTTCGTTTTGATAAAGTGGATAAAAATATTTTTTGACTTAAATTAGGAAAACGTAGTACTCAAAGATAGGAAATTATGAAACGATCTATTTCATAAGTTTCATCTTACGACGGAAGATTCATTTAGCATTCACAGTTCAGTAACTGGTGTGCCATTCGTTTCGGCCTCGATTATTAGACGGAGAGCGACAGGCACGCGAACTGTGCCTTGTCCGTCATATAAAACCGCTGTTTTCTCATTTTTGTAAACTATGCACTAAATTTGGAGTTAAAAAACCGGTGCTAAAATAGTATTATGCGTTTATTTTATCCATATCCAAAAGTAACGCTCTGTACTGTACCCGTAGTATAATAAAAATTCGGCATCTTTACAGCATTTTGCATGTTGATTTAGATAAACTCAATGTACATATCAACCCCGGTTATTCGTTAAGAAGTATCGCAGAAAACAGTACACAACGTCTTGCAGAACCGCTGCAATGCCAGCCGAGTAAAGACACTTGAACGCGGAACTAATAAGCTTAGAAAATTTATCGAATGACAATTATATTATCCAATATCTAATAAAAATTCTAATTAATCAGCGATGTTTTTAATCATAGGTATATTTTGGTCTGTTGTTTTCATCGGCACAAGTAGTGATTAACGAATATTTGCCAATTAATAATCAGTGACATTTTTTGTGAAATATGTTACAGTACCCTCTGAGTGGAATTGGTTACATTTAAAGAGATTAACAATCCACGACAGTACCTACCTTCTTAATGGAATTGGTAAAACGTAAAGACCAACAGATTGTCATTCAGCTCATAAACAAGTAGCATTAGCTTTTCACTCACACAACTGGTAAATTAATAAGCATATATAATAGGGCAATTATTCTAAAATATACATTATAGAACACATTCTAAAGTTAGTATCTGGATTAAGTATATTGTATAAATAATATCGATAGGTTTATTTATGTGGAAGTTATGAAATTCAAATGATATTATAGAGACGGGAACTGTGATTGCAAGAGCACTTACAAAATGTGAGTAAGGCAGATGGAAATAAGTTGGCTAATCGGTGAAGTTAGTTTTGTAACCTCATTCATCGAAAGCAAATATTTACAATAATTTTGCCCTTAAAGGATCACTAAGTAGGATAAAGTATAAAAAATCATTAAAAAAATACCTACACTTTATCGGTTTCTTTATTGGCTGCCACGAGTCTTGGGAAGTCTTCTAGGTAAAATCGATTTAAATACTTGTTAATATACCGACTCTTCTTATGTATGTATAAACGTCTTTCATTCCTACAAAATTAATTCATGTACATTTTTTTAACAAAACCATAACTACATGACGTATCAAATTAACTTTAGTCAAATAAGATGACTCCGGTCATAAACAAATCTACCATTTTCGATAAACTGTAAGAACGTCGATGCAAGTTCAATCAATCATGTATTCTGGTTAATGTGTCTCATTTATTTCGATGACGATGTATGTTTCAAAAATACCTTGATTGTTTTCAAAATGTTTCCAAATTTTATCTGAAAATAGATATTGAGTAAGTTAACTAATCCAATTGATATTCCCCATAATCAAACAAGAAAATAGAGCAGTTTTCTCAAAAATGTAGAAAGCTGTAGCCTCACCACTGTTAAGATTTTCATTTATACATTAATAACATATTTATTACTGTAATATCCACGTTAATTGCAAAAAATATAAATATTTTATTGATGAACAAAAAAATCTTTCCATTATTTATTTAAATTTATTATTTTTTAGATAAGAAGGTATTTTTAAAATTATCAGAAAATGTAGACAAAGTAGACTTTAAACAAATAACGACCCATTTATTGTTTCATATAATGTAACTTACTGTGAACATAATATGAAAACCATTTATTTGAATCAACTTTACCTTATATTTGAAGTAAACAATAAAATTAAATATGATGTTTTCAAAATATTTAATTTATCACTCCACAGAACACAATATATTTCACAAATCTTTATGAAAATTAATTTATCCATTATTTTACTGCCCACGAAATATTTATCAGCTCTTCGGGAACCTCAAATTTTCAACATATCTACAAACTGAGCTATCCATTGAAGAACAGACAATATAAAGGTGTGCCATGGACAGTCACAAGATTATCTTTTTTAACACACATCGCAGAAAATATATTAATAGTTTGCATATATTACAAAAAAGTAGATCCTCAAAGTCCAGTGACCACGGGACTGGCTTGTCATATCGAGGGTTCCGGGTTCGAGTCCTGGTACATCAATCTGATTTACTCAATCAAGCCAGGGTGATTTTGTAATGTATTTCGCTACAGTAGGCGATGGGGCCTTGTGGCCTGCTGAGGTGTTAATAATTAAAATATGTTAAAAATTGAGATAAATTTTAAAAAAATACAATGAATAATAATATAAATAAAAAAATATACAATTCACACGAGTATATCATTTTTTAGATATAGGTACTCTGTGTGTATATGTGAAGGAAAAGTAATGTCTCCTTGAAAAGATTAACAGTATATGGATATGGAACAGTATATGGAACAATATATATTAAAAATATATGGAAATGAAACTCCATTGCAGGATTTCAGATCCAGTGTTACAGGTAACTGCTGTCCCTTAACCGTTTGACCCTGATTCATATTAAAATGGTACTGATGAATAATATTATTTTCAAATTAAAATGAAAATTAACATTACAAAAAGCAATTTCAAATTTTAAACCAATGGTGAAATCTTAAAAAAACCTACAATTTCTGCCGACATTCCATCGAGATCTGAATAGTCATAGTTCTGGAAACATAAACAAGGTAAAATGATAAACGAGATGGAAAACAAATTTCTGCCAATTGATGACAAAAATAATGGGTACCTAACTACCTACATTTTATGTAAAAAGTCATACTTTGATTCTGTTGAGAATTTCTGTTAAGGAATAATTCTAATAAAGTATAAGGAAATGATTGTTTAAGTGATTCGATCATGCGTTACCTATAGTTAAAAAATGATCTTAATTGATGGTAAGCTCGTTTATAAGATACTTATTATTGCTTATAAGAAGCATAAAAAAATTATAACTAAAACAATAATGTTAATCACTAGAACTAGATTATTTATGAAATAGGTATCAAAAGAACTACATTAGTTAGTAGAGTAAGAAATCTTAACACACGTTAAAAAAACACACGCATCACAGCAATAATAAAAGTTATCCCTATTGAATTTAATAAACTACATTAAACTTAAGTCTTCTTCCAAAACTTAAAAACTATTGTCCTTTCCTTCACATCGGCCCGGTGCTGTCGTTGTGTTCCGCCCGGCCCAGCCAGCAGTGGTCCAGTCCGTCCCCGTAATATAGTATAATATAGTATATATAGTATAGTAAAGTATAGTATAGTATAGTATAGTCCGCTCTGCCCATCTGTGCACCATATGTTGCGAAAGATGCACCCGGGGTTGCTTTGGCCAAGCGCTGGCAACCCACGAGATAGTGGTTTGCTATATCCACTCCACTTTCACTATATATACAACATTTCTAATTATAGTACCGTTTCTATAGTTTTTTTTCCATAATCTTGAACATTTTCCGTGCCTGCGCGATCAGTAAACAAACTAATTATACGCACACAGTGTTTATGCTATTATTATGGCATTAAATTCATTAATAATCTCCCACAAACGATCAGAAAAATAACAGATTCAATTATAAATAAGAAAAATTTATAATTGAAACCAAAAATATATATATATATACGAACACCTACTAGACACAATATAATCATGAAACTGTACCTGTACTTCTTCTCTATACACGAGTCTTCTGACTCTCACAGAGACAGTAAAATAAATATTTTCCATACTTGAAATGTTATTAACAACTTAATTTATCTGGAGCGTGCGTGCATATGTCCGGCCGCGGGCTGAACCAAACCTTTTAATTAAAAAAGGTAGATAAGATTTTTAAAAAGTAGATAGTATAAAGAAATAAGTGCTGAGATGGTTTTGTCGTGTAGAACGTATGGACGAAGAAAGGATGGTTAAGAAAATATATAGGACCAGTGTTGAAGGTAACAGAAATAGAGGACGTCTGTAAAAGACCTGGCATGATCAGATTCTACAAATATTGGAGGATGGCCCTGTTAAAAGCTTCAACAACCGTGGAGCATACACGAGAAGATGTATGAACGTACCCGAAGCAAAAGTAGTATGCCAAGGTAGGGGAACATGGCATTCTATCCTCTCTACCTACCCCTGCGAGGAAACGGCGTGATGGTTAGTTAATTAGATGGTAAGAAAGATATATATATTATGACGCAGGTATTGATGTCGCCTGAAATATAGGACATTCTCAAAAACCTACCGTAGTTGGATGGAAAAAATACTGGAAGCCATCTATTTTCTTATGGCTCTGTTAGCCGAAAGGTAACTTATTTGGTCTGTTTTTCTGAAGGTAAATTATTGGTCAACATGAATATACTCCGACAACTAAACTGGAGAATGGATGAAGGCGTCCCAATCGCTGTAGTGCTGCCCACATTCTAAAAATTATGTCATTTTTTGGGATTCGTTTATTTTTAAGTTATTAGGCAGTATATGAGGCGACATAAAAACTAACGGTGCAAACCAATATACATACAAATTTATCAAAATATATATGTTAATAAAAGCAAAATAGCGATTATTTGAAAATCAAAGAAAAAATATCATAAATATAGTAAACTGTATAAAATTAATGCACTTTTTACCTGATAATCAACAATAATTTTCCATTAATCCTTCTCCTTTTTTGTCAGGTGCAAATTTTACTACCGAATTCCACAGCCACCTGACCTCTTTAAAAAAATTATAAATTGTTGATTCAGAATTACCTGGAAAAAATAGTAAGGTAATATGTATTTATGAAAAATCATCATAACGGCATGGCAGCACTGACCTAAAACGGCGGCAACGCGTTTGAACCACTTAGGCCCGGTTGTTTCAAATTCGATCAAAGTAAGCGTAGAGTTTAAACTGAAATTTTACGTTCTCCACCAATCAGACGATCCGTTTTCGTAAAAATCTATGCTTTTATCGACCGCTTACTTTGATCGAACTTGAAACAACTGGGTCTTAGCGAGGGGAAAAACTATATTTCAAAATGAAGAATTTAACACTCACACGTTCAAAGATTTAAAACTGCAAAGTGTGTGCTACATTTATAATAGGTACCGAAACATTACACACTTCATCTATTTCAATAAACTACATGAAGTGAAGGAATTTTAGTAGTAGAAAATCGTATCTACTACAATGACCTTCAAGAACTTCTTGAAAAGTATACTAGTACGAAATTATCAAATCCATGGGGGGGGGGGGGTTGTTTCAGACATTAACTTCCCAAAAAATAAAATCTGACAGAGGGATTTCAAAAGGTCGTTTTAGCTATATCAATTTACATAAAAATCGGCCAAAATTGTTCACAATTTTGAAATGTGTGTAGTTTGAAGTATGACATAATTTGAAGTGTAGGTGTTTACTTCGAAGTTTAAAATTTGTGGTTTGCAATTTGAAGTTTAATGTATGAAATTTGAAATGTGTAGTTTGCAGTGTGTAGTATACTTAGAAACGTGTGAAGTGTGCGCTTCAGTATAATGTAGTACCATCTTGTAGTACTTAGTACAGAGCGGACCCATTACTAATTCTATGATCGGTGTCAAGCATAGACGTACCTCCTATAAATATAGACTCATAGACTGGTTACAAAAACAGAATAGAGAAGATAAAGAACGCGCACTCATGATATCTATGATTTTTAACAGCCGCCACCTAGCGACCGTCACATACTTATAGCTTAATTTATTTAAATTAACATTTATTCCTGAAAACATAAAATAGGTTTTAAAATAAAATATGGTAAATTTGAATTAAATATTTATTTATATCAAATCCGCCAATTCCATAATATGAGTCAGGAAAAGAATTGGCAAAGAAAACTGACAGTTATATAATGAATATAATAAATTTCACATTAAAATACATTTAGTAGGTTACAATAAAAAAATTTGATGTATTTACAGAACAAATCAAAATCATTTATAAAAAGCATAAACTTCGATGTCTCCGAAGCCCCCTTGTCGATGCTCACACCTGCATGCTATTCAGAAATGCTGCTACAGATCGGCTAAGAACCCGGGCTGCAATTTTCATGTGAAAATGTGAAAATCGTTTAGTTTTGTCAATGAACTTAAAATATGGCCATTTCTGCGATCATGATTACGTGTACAATGATTTACTACAGAGTAATATATTAAACCTTCTTAGGCGGCAAAATATAATGGGTATTTAAATTCAGAATATTTTGTAAATTCCAGGATTTTGTCCCCAGAAGGATCATCATTAATCAAGACATATCATTTTTCAGATATTTTATTTCGAATTTAAATTCGTCACAATTAAATTTATCATTATTTTATTTATTTTGTTTCGTCAAACTGATTGAAAATAATAAATACGAATTATTTTTTATTTTTCATATATACGGCTTGAAAGGCTTTTACTTTAAAATTTTTACAAAATGGATAAACAATAGATAAATGTAAACATTCAATATTTGAAAACATAAACAAGAACAATATAAAGATAGACATAAAAATGTTGAATTAAGAGAGAAAAAAAGCAATTCAATAAATTAAAATTAGAAATAGTATACAATAGGTGCTTCGATAGTTAACATAATAAATTATACATAGAGTAAAAATATTTTTTAGAAATAATAATTATATTCAACTAGCTGTAACCCGTAATAATTATATTCAACTAGCTGTAACCCGTCAATGTTCGTTTCTAAGGAATAATTATTTGTTGGGAAGGTTCGTAGGTTGATGGAATGAAAGAGTGATTGGTATTTAATGTTTATTTCTCGACTGGAGGTAGGCTCCGGGAGCAAACGAGATGTACAGGTTACCGTGTGTAAATGAGTAAATTATTAATTATAAAAGAAATGGTAAGAAATATCAAACACGTATATAAATGATCGAACAAAGAGAAATGATGGCGCGCGGAAGTCCGCCCGATATTACGGCAGAAGCCCGCACAGAATATAGACCAAAATAGAATGGCAACTGTTATTTGCAAAGTGACATCTTGCGACTATGGGAGATATTATTATTTATTTATATATTTGTCCTTTTTTTCTTTATTTATTTATTTATTTCAATTAAATGAATATTGAGACCGTATTCTGAAAATAGCAATATTGCTATTTCTGTATCTTGACAGTTATTGTATAACATTATAATGCTGTTAATTTTAACGTTTTAAGTTTGACAGGTTTGAAATTAACGAATTCAAATAATCAGATAAGCTCTAAAACGTAAACAAACGCTAAGTTATTCACATATTATGAATAACTTATTTTACTTTCGTTTATTTACGTTTTAGAGCTTTCTGATTGATTGAATTCATTAATTTCAAATCTGTCAAACTTAAAATGTCAAAATTAACTGCATTACAATGTTATAAAATAACTGTCAAGATACAGAAATAGCAATATTACAATTTTCAGAACACGGCTGTTTGTTTCTGAAAATGAAAATAAGGTTTAACAATAAAAGATGGTACATTTAATTAAAAATGTATTATCCACCAATTCTATAATAAGAGTCAGAAAAAGAATTGGCAAAGAAAACTGACAATTATTTTTAAATTCGTCAATATTGTTACAGCATATTTTTTAAATTTTACACACTACCTCTCTGTAAAAGAAAAATCTCATGTTTAGAGAAGGAATATGTTTACATAATGAACATAATTTCAGATTAAAATACATGATTTTGTTTTAAAAACAATGTTCATATTTAAAATTCATTCAATTCAAAAACATAGAATTAATATTTTTTTAAATACCAAAACTCGCAAAGAAAATAAAAATTCAATATTATATATTTTGTAATTATTAATATTTTAGAAAATAAAATGTAACATTGATCAGTAAATAATTTACACCACAAGCTACCATTTTAATAGATAAAGGAAATCAATGATTTGTGATGATTATACAAAATAAGATTACACTTCGTATTCATGTGGTAGTCAATTTTCATTGCCTGTTAATATTATTACTAATATTATTTAAGTGATGTGATAAAAAATGTAACATTCAAATAATATATTTTTTAGATTCAGAATGATTGTTTTAAGTACAAATATACATTGGAAAAATTCAACAAATATTGATTTAAAAAAAACATTGCAATAAATTCCTACCCAATTCGATGTAAAATATTTGGGAGCAATTATAAATCATAAAGTAAACTTTACATTGAACACAAAATATGTAACAAAAAATAGCAAAATGAATTTCACCCTTGGAAAGAATCAGAAGAGATCAAAACAGAATTGTGCAAAAATATATTATATAACGCAATAATTGTCCCCCACATCAACTACTGCGGCAGTATACTATTTCTGGGTTGAAGAAGAATTGAAAAAATAACAATACTCGAAAAGAAAGCATTAAGAATTATACTAAAAATAAATCAATACACAAGAATTAAAGTGGTGCTAGAAAGTTTACCAATAATAGACAAATAATTAAATTTAATTCTATTTCTACTTATGTATAAAATTAATAATGGATACAACATCTTTGAAGTATTAAGAAAAAACAAACACAAACATGACCACTGCATAAGAGAAGATGAAAAGATTACATTAAAAAAAAATCACATGTGATGTCGCCATGTCCCTAGCTCGACCCTTTGATTATATCGCGGAGATTTTAATTGTGTTGATATAAACAAAACTCTGGGTCGAGCAATAAGTGCATGGCACAGGGTTGAACAGGTACCGCTACATATTTATTTATTTATATAAAAAAGAAAAAAGAAAAGAAAGAAAAAAATACATAAAGAATAAAAATAAAAAAAGGAAAAAGAAAAAATGATTTAAAAATAAATAAAAAACAGACAACGAAATTATTATTTTGGGATAGGCGAGTTAATAAAAAAATATATATCTATATATATATATATATATAGATATATATATATACTATATATAATATATATATATATATATATATCTAACTCTTATCTCTCTCTCTCTATTTTTCATTATATGGCCATATAACTTTACATTACCATGTGTACTTTACCCATAAAAATATGTTTTATTGTCCTTTCTTATACGTGGTTATGAAAATAATTTCTATCTCTTTCCGACTTATACATTTTGTACGTAATAGAAGACAGCAAAGACTAGATGTCTCAGATTTGTTTTATAGTGAATAATCTATATTTATAGTACGTCCATGGTGTCAAGTGTCAAGTGCCAAAGATAACAGATAAACAGATACTCCTGTCATTAGCGAAGTGAAAAACTACATTTCAAAATGAAGACTACAACGCACCCACACATTCACCAGTTTGAAGACTACAAAGTGTACACTACATTTGTAGTAAAAACTACATCTTCTTCTCGTGCCCTGTCCGTTTAACGAACGTTGGCTATCATGTTGGCTATGCGGACTTTATTTACTGCGGCCCGGAACAGCTCCACAGTAGACCACTCTCAAGTTTTTCAGCCATGAAGTCCTCTTTCTTCCAGGGCCCCGACTTCCGGCAATCTTTCCCTGCATTATGAGATGCAAGATCTCGAATTTCTTATCACATGTCCTAGATATTGAAGTATTCGGATTTTTATTGTTTTAATAACTTATTTTTCTTCATTCATCCCAGCCATAACATCTTCATTCGTAACTCTGTCCATCCAGCTTATTTTGAGAATTTTTCTGTAGATCCACATCTTAAATGCCTCAAGTCGTCTTATCATTCTTCGGTAAGCGTCCATGCTTCCATTCCATAGAGTAATACTGAAAACACGCAGCATATATGACCATTTGTAATCATCTATAATCATAACATCTTTTTCATGCGGATAAAGGTTGAAAAAAATAAAGGTTGAATATTTCTTCATTCGGTCCCAAAATTTTTCAATCACGGGGGGGTTTTCGATTTCCAAAAATTTTTCATTTATCTGCAAAAATTTCAAATAAAAAATTTACTATTGGAAGTATGTACTCGTACTTTCGATAATTTTGAAGTGTGTGTACTTTGTAGTGTTCGCTTTGAAATGATGTGTACTATTTGAAGTAGTTATGTACTTTCAATAACTAAGTTTGTGTAGTTGTAGTGTGCACTACACTTCAAAAGGTGTGAAGTGTACACTTCACTACATTGTAGTAGTGAGTACAGAGCGGACCCATCACTATCTGTCATCGTCATACGTTCTGCTCTGTTCGTGCTCTGTTGCTCTGTTCACTCTGTTGACTCTGTTCTCTGGTTGTCTGTCATTTAGTGCCGTGTTTACGAAAAGCCGCCAATAAGTAATTCGATAATGTCGAAAAAGTAAGTAGATTGTAACATAAAATAATATTAGTTTATTTGCCGTCGTTTAGTCACCGAAAAATGTAAAAGTAGCGTATATTTAGGATAAAACGCAATTTTTTTTCGCTGCACATTGTTTATTATTTAATCAATAATTTAATCGTTTTTTTTTCACTAAGCAAATCACACCATTCGAAAGCGAAACGTATGTTTATTACTGTGGATAAATGAAAAAATCACACTTCTCAGTGTCCCCCTTGAACATTTAATTATAATAATTATATTTTTGATGGTTACTGGTATAAAAATCGATTTGATTAGATTTCATGAAATTGCGCAGTTTTATTTACTATAATATTGCGAAGAACATAAGGTTATCAGAAAATGCAATTATTTTTTATTTTCTGAACAGTTTTTATTCCACAACAATTCTTTATCACAGTTCATTTGAGTTCTACGGTCTTTTCCCAGATCCCCAGGATCCTATGACACCATTTTGAGTTCTGATGTCCTTTTCCACAGCGCATGCAACTTTTTGTTTACAAACATTACCTACACATACTAAACAAATTACCTAAAATTTAAGCAAAAATTGATAGAGTTGCATTAAAATTATTTGCATTGAGTTGATACCATGAAATCTAAGAAATTGGCAAATAAAAATCAATATGTGTATTATAATATTAGTGTTTATAACACGGTATGATAAAAAAATGTACCTACTCTATAGACCATACAATGTTTTGTATATTGCCTGCCCAACATAACTTGGCGTGCGGCAGGATTCGAACTAAAACCCGCCCCGCCCGCACCCGGCGGCAACCCCTCGCCCTGTAATTCAGTACAATTTTGTATTTGCTCTGGAGCTGTGACATCTTGATTACCAATATACACTGAATTATTATGTCCAAAACAACCAAAACAGTCCGGATACAAGAACAATTGCCAATGAAGTATTAAAGTTTTGCGAAGCTGAAAAAGCAAATAATGGACCGATATTACCGTCTGATAATTTGACAGATAGAGCGGCCGCCGCGAAGCGCGCTGTTACCCGACCAAATTTATATTGACACTGGTCACCGGACATTCAGTACATTCAGTACATGTATTGTGTAATAAATTTACAACCTGGCAACTTCTGTTTCGCGACAGGGGCGACCTCCCTCGCACGCCAAGTTATCGTGGTGGCACTCTGATTCAATATTTTGTATGGTTTCAATAATTTAAAATTGCAGCTAATGTATATACTGTTCTACTCTTTGGATTTTTGTTATAACTTTATTTTATGGCCTCACTCGATTTTCTTAAAAATAAGTATCCTGGCGTAGTTGAGTGCCCTGATGTCAAATCTGAAATCAAAACTTGGCGGTCCTAAGTATTTAAAAAGTTATTACACTTTAAAGTTTGGAGATTTTCCATACGTTTTGACATTTCAATAATTTTATCTATAATGTATATGACGTGAACCGTAGACAATTTTTCACCAAGATATTTTTTTGGTAAAAATCATTAATAATTCTAGCAAGGTACGAACCATAATTAAGAAAAAAATCATGATGCAATAATAAATACGTAGATTTGACAAAAAGTATGTTTTATAAACATTATCATTTTTTATAAAACATATTTTTAAAAATTGATCATTTTATGCCTATTTCCTTATAACTATGAAATAAATTTTCAATATGAATGTATATTTTTGTACCACTGTGCCTCCGTATATTAACCTGCTACGGCACGTCAGGGTTGTCACTCGTTGTGTTTTGGTTTGGTGGCAAAGCGGTCGTGGGAGTGTTCCGCGGGTTTGTGCCCCCGGGTACTCGCCTGCTACGGCCCGTCAGGGTTTTAACTCATTGTCTTATGGTTTGGTGGCAAAGCAGTCGTGGGGGCGTTCCGCGGGTTTGTGCTCCCTCGTACCGTTGTGCCCCTGTATACTGGAAAAAGCCAAAAATTTCCAATTTGTCTAATTCAAAGAAAAAATCTCTGAAAAATTGTCTATGGTTCGCGTCATATATATTATAGATAAAATTATTGAAATGTCAAAACGTATGGAAAATCTCTAAACTTTAAAGTGTAATAACTTTTTAAATACTTACGACCGCCAAATTTCGATTTCAGATTTGACATCAGGGCACTCAACTATGCCAGAATACTTATTTTTAAGAAAATCGAGTGAGACCATAAAATAAAATTTAGCCGGATTTTTTTTGTATATATTATTATGTAAAAGGTACTTCTGTACCGTATATTGAAATAAATAAATATACCTATATGTTTATAACCAATGATGTGCTGCTAAAATGCTATCAACCGGCTCGCACTTTGGTAAACATCAAACCCCAATTTAAATACAATTTTTTTTTTCAAATTAAAAAAAGTTATCACACATTATAAAATTATTTATTTACATTACACAGTTTATACATTACATAAATTCATTCCAATTATTGTTTTGATTTTCATTCAAAACTTTAACAGTGACTGGTCTTATTTGCCTATCATCTGCTGTGTGATGTAACTTCTAAGCCATGACTTGACGATCATTAAGTCTAATATATTGTCATTTGCGGCAACTTTTGATTTACTTCTTCAATTTGATGAAATCTGCAGCTGATAGGTTTCTTCAGCCAGACAGCAAGATTGAAAGCTATGGGCAGTCTATCTTGGTCCCAAAACTCGGCCTATCTTTAAGATTTCAATTTCAAGGTCTTTGGAAAAATTGTAAAGCTTTTTATGGCATTTGTTTAATTGGTGAAAATTTCAATAAATTTTATCAACAAAGATTTTAAAGTGATTAACTTGCTTAATATCTTTAATCGAATCATCCAAAGTAAGATGTATTTGATGATACAATCAATGATATAATGATATAATCGATCATAAAAAGTGCCAGATAGCTAAGTAACCTGGGAAAAAAAATACCTAAAATTAAAATGGTACTTTTATTATTATTTATAATTAGAAATACTATATTTTTAGTAGAAAATATTCTTTACACTTAGGGTGAAATTTCATCAGTTGAGGAGATAAACAACATCAAAGTTTGCATTTTTTTTTCAATGTTTCTGACCTGCAAGGGCAATTTGATAATTCCGTGAGTTTTTGGCCAGCGCCAATGCCGATCTTCCGCAGCGTGGACTGCGTGGATGATCCATTCGCTTTTTGAAGTTACATAAGTTCGGCGACAGAAGTTCAGCGCAGTGTGGAGCTGGCCTTTGAATGAGAGATAAAATTTTTGGCAAAAATACAATTTTATTTTTCAATAGCTCCTTATAGATTAATGCACTTCTTCTAATGTTTTTTCAATTTTTTGATTCCTTCTGAATAATAAAATTTCTCTAACCCATCAAAATAGGCATTGGCTTGAGTGACGATCTCCTGATTGGAGAAAAAAAATTTTTTTTTGTACCTTGAATTTTGAATTAACGGGTTTCCACATAATTTGAATTTCTTTTTCAGGTCCCTTGAATTTACAGTTAACAAGTCTACTATATTGCAGTACTTTAAAATTATTTATTATCGTTTCACTTTTCAGAAAAGCTGTTTACGATGTTATTGTCGTTGGGTGTGGTGCCTCGGGGATCGCAGCACTATCCATGCTCACTGAGAGTGGGCTCAATGTACTTGGGCTTGAAGCTGATTCCAGAATAGGAGGGAGAGTTAATAGTGTAAAGTTTGGAGAAGGATTTATCGACTTGGGAGCAGAGTGGTAAGCTTATGATGTTATAAACATATTTTGAATAACTTGTTTTCTACATTTAGTAAAGTACGGAAGCTTCTTAATAATATTGTTTTATTACCATTTATTTTAACTTAATGCTTACTGTGTCTATTGCATATTAAACATGGTTTTCACAAAAGTGATTGCAATTGCAGACAACTCAATAGAAAATGTAATTTTCTTCCATGAGATTACCAACATAATTCTTGCATTTGCAATGTTATTAATGCTTGTATCTTGAATATTTCTCAATTATTAATTTTATAATATTCTCAGAGTTATTATAATTATATATTATGTAATTAGGCAAGACATGTAGTAATATGTTTACAATTTATGTGTTAAAAACTAGCTAAACATGGCAGCGCTTAACTATTACTTGATTTGAGTATTTAATTTAGGCCCCTAACTTTCTTTCCACTGATCAGATTTAATAGCTTTAAACCTTCTCCGGACAGCGTGGATCATTTTGCAAAAAATATGCATGCGTAAATTGGTTCAATAGATCTTTTAGTATCTATAAACATTGCCTCTTATATATGTAAGTTTTCTTGTAAATTTACTTTACAAATCTTTATCATTTTCAATATTTGGTTAAATACAACATGCCACAAATGTTATCTTACTTATCTATTAAGATAAGATTTAAGTCTCCAAACGATGAACATACACCATATAATAAAATAGAAAATAAATGTCTTCTCCAAGAATTTCATCATATATTAACATCGTTTTGTAATAATATTAAATTGTGTTGTAATAACATTAAAATATTGATGAGTGAATGAAATATCCGAGTATAAACTTTTGCACACACTTTTGGTAATATTATTAATATTATTATTAGCATGTAACCAGAAGAAAACTTTTTTAAACTAGAATTATTAATAGACATATTGCAAGCTAAGTTTATCAAACTGCAAGTTTATACAGTAGAATTCCAATTGATTTTTAATTGGATTTTTTCCGAAAAGATACTCTATTTTAATTTATTACTGTTTGTATGTTAAAAATGGGAGAAAAAAACTATTAAAAAAAAATGCTTTTAATTATTTAAATGAAAAGGCAACACTTTTATATATTAAGCGTACTTAAAAGTTCGGTACATTAGTATAGTTTGTAGATAACGTACTGTAAATGAAAGTCATAGCTTGCTGAACATCTCGGTCAAAGTAAGCTGTTTGACTGTCTATATCCGTTTTCGGGCAGCCAAGTCGCGCATCCGCTTGACAGTAAGAAGTTGCATGTGGTAACACTCGGGCTGACGCTCCATCCACTCCATCCACTCCATCCACTTCATCGCCAGCTTCGACATTAAGGTCATCTTCTTCCTTGATACTTTCTTCTCTCGCTTTCGAGAAGTTCATCATCATTTAGAATTTGAAACCCAGGGTCTGACGAATCACACACCATTCAATCTTCTGTACTTCAGCACTAACTTCTGAACATCCAGGAATTTTCAAAATAATGTTTGTCCAGCAAACCCAACTCATAGCATGCGCCAGACCATTAGGCCAAGCCCCCTTTTGTTTTTTTTGTTGTTTTTTTTATTTTGTTGGTTTTTGTTGTTGTTGGTTTTACTATTTTGGTTGTTTTCGCCCCCCCCCGCGCCCCCCCACCCCCCCCACCACCCCCCCCCCCCCCCCCCCCCCCCCCCCCCCCCCCCCCCCCCCCCCCCCCCCCCCCCCCCCCCCCCCCCCCCCCCCCCCCCCCCCCCCCCCCCCCCCCCCCCCCCCCCCCCCCCCCCCCCCCACCCGCCCCCCCCCCCCCCCCCCCCCCCCCCCCCCCCCCCCCCCCCCCCCCCCCCCCCCCCCCCCCCCCCCCCCCCCCCCCCCCCCCCCCCCCCCCCCCCGCCACCCCCCCCCCCCCCCCCCCCCCCCCCCCCCCCCCCCCCCCCCCCCCCCCCCCCCCCCCCCCCCCCCCCCCCCCCCCCCCCCCCCCCCCCCCCCCCCCCCCCCCCCCCCCCCCCCTGGCCCCCCCCCCCCCCCCCCCCCCCCCCCCCCCC
>JADDOH010017598.1:0-15160 GCA_016648135.1 Agrypnia vestita
TTGATCAAGTACGGATATTTTGTCTTCTGTTGTATAATTTTACTTTCCACTGATTGCTGTTTTCTTTTTTTTTAATAATGTGTAATGTTAATGATTAAAAAAATGTCTTTAAATGTACCTATGCCTTTATCTACATATTGTATTATTATTATATACTTTGCAATATTTCTTTAGTGAAATATTGACCTGTATCACATAAATATTAAAGAAATGCTAATTATATATAAATAAATGAAAATATAATAATATTTTTCCTACTAATCTCTTCTAATGTATATTTATCTCCAAAATTATATGGGTATGATAATAAGGCATGAAATTGTAAATAAACAGGTTTCCCACCTGTGGGAAAATACCTCAAAATATTATTTTTCAACAGTTATTATATCATGTTGTTGATCACAATATTGTATAATATTTTTGTAGACTCGACAGTGAAATAATGGGTTACTTACTGGTCAGGTTTTGCGGAATTGGCCAACAAATATAAATACAGCCATAATAATAAAAGTGAACACGAAGAATGGAGACATTGTCATGCTTTTACTTTTTGTTATTTTCGATTTAATCTTCGTTTGAATAATATATCGCAACCCAAAAAGGAAACCTCGCGCTTCTCAAATATTTATCGTATCTGAAACATTTTTCTGCTAGCGGAAAAATAAGTAAGCACTTATTTTTATACTTTCAATGGAACAATCAATAAGTATTTTGTCAGATAAATAGAAATTTGGAAGCAGCATAGATAATGATGAATATGACTTTTAAAAGTATTAGAAATGTTACAAAGCGCCCCAAAAACTTTATTAAAATAAAAAAATAGAATAAAAATTAGGGTTTTCCGCTTTTCACATGTACGACAATAAATTTCAAATTTAAATTTCCATATGCATGACATACAAAAGGATTGGGATACTATAAATATATAACTTGAAATGGCTAGTTTATTTTACCAATTAGCGGTAATCACCAGCGAAACAATTAGTTAGACACAATAACGGGACACTTTAACATGATAAAATTGACAGCAGATATTGTTTGTTTTATGTTGGAATGCGATGCTGACGGACGGGCTGAAGGAAATAATGAAATTGCAGATGATCGTCATAATTATAATATATTTTGTCTTCTGTTTTAAATATGTACATCCAATACGTTAATAAATTACCTAAACAAAATTAGCCACCGCAACAAGCGAGCGCATTAAATGAAAATTAGCTTGGTGCCACGCTTCCAAGCCCACCAATCAATTTCGCATCATTTTGATACTTCACTCACCCAGCAATCAATATTTCGCATCAGTTTGGTACTTCATTAGGAACGTTGCATATAAATATGAAACTGTAAAAGCCCGTGGCTCAATCCGTTTCAAGTGGTCCAGCACTATTTGTTTGACCATCTCAGAAGAAAATCATATTTGGTCTCTGCACTTATTGTATCCGGTTCAAAAATGTCGGTCATTTTTGTTTTACTCCGCGCGCCATTTTTCGCATTTTCAGGCATCAACTATTTTCTATATTACTCGGCACTGGGTTATCCTAGGCTTTCCAAATAAACTAAAATTTGTTCTGTACATTCAATCCTATAAATCAAAGCCATATTAATTTATGTTTTTGTTCGCGTACTCTTTTTTTTGTATATTTTTTATTTAGTTGTAAAAAAACACATTTTTACATCTAGTTTAAAATATAAATTAACATATTTCATCCATTAAAATATTCCAAAAATATATGAACTTAAATCAACATAAATAATTATAAATAGAAACACATTTCCACATCTACATATTGTAACCAAAGTTATAATACGAATGAACAAAATTCAAATTTTGTAGAATGATTTATGAAAGAAAGAAAAGTAGATACGTCAACCACAATTTATTCAGTGCTTTTTTTAATATAAAAGCTTACTTGAAGTAAGCCATTTTACACAAAATATCAATGGTGAGAAGCTTATCTTTTAGAAATTACACCCAATTGAAAATTAATTTATTGTCTTTCTTTCATTTTTTCACCTGCATTATCTGTTTTGTGGGACCTGACAAAAATCTGAAAATTGCACAAATAAAAGGTCTCTCTATAGTTTAAAACTTCAGTATAAATTCAATTTTAAGATTTAACTCGAAATAGGTATAAAAATTTGCGAATTCGGGCAAAAAATTCTTGATTTCCACATCCGGGAGAAGTGGACTTATGGCTTCTATTATTTCTAAGGCTTTTTTAACTAAAAAAACTAGCATAATTTAAGAAGAGTATGTAGGTAATTTGTTTATTATACGAAAACACTCGCACAAAACAAACTGCATTTAAATTTAAACTAAATTTTTGCATTAATTTTCAGATTAAATTTTTTGTAGGTTATGATATTATAATCCATTTTTAAAAAGTTGCAGAAACCGCGCGCGCTTAATTCTGTCAAACTCACGCAGTCGGCAAGTAGGTACCTAGAATACCCAGCGGTCGGCATGGCGTCCACGAGATGCCAAATGCCAACTTTTCATCCGCTGTTGTAATTGATACCGGCCGTAATGACAGTCGCACGAGTTCGTGACTTGAAATTTTGGGAAAAATATTTCACAAAAATGTTTAATAACGCCGTCAGCCGGCAGACATTGCGGATCGAGCGTAACAACTCTAGGTAGAATCAATTGTGCATTCGGCTATTTGTTTGGAAATGGAAATGACCGATTCGTGCATGAGTTGACACCACGCGATTTTTTAATGAATATTTTCGTGATTTTTAAGCCATCTGGCGGTGTGTAGTAATAATCACACTATATGCACACAACAGTATGCAAAAGCCAAAGAAGATTAAAATTAATTTTGTGCCAGCAAGAAAACTTATAGTAAAATATTTAAATTTTCTCAAAGCTCACATCATTTATCGACCTAATTTCTTACCTTACTCACCGTAAAACAAAACTAATATACTCTAGACATAAATTATTTTACGCATTAAAGTGTTTATTTTGATAACTTCTAATTACTTGTGTCCTTCAAGACAAAACTGAATGTCTGTCTGTTCTCTGTACAAGCGCGGATCCAGGGGGGGGGTCATGGGGGTCATGACCCCCCCCTGGGCTGGGTCCAGGACTTAGGTGGACCACTAATTAAAATACTCATACTCACATTTAGTCACTTACTAACTTTTTTATTTTTCAGGTACTACTGTATCTTTAAGCAGAATACTGCAATCGAACTCGATTGATTAAAAAAAGCTGCGGACGCTATTAATGATACTATAAGTGTTCTACAAAATAAAAGAGAAAATGCGGACGTAATTTACCGACAGCTTTTTGAAGCTAAAGAAGTAGCTGAGCAGCTAGATGTAGAAATTAAATGTCCCAGAATAGTATCAAGACAAATACATAGGACCAATAACCAACCTCAACCAAGCTCAATCTGCTGAAGAGTATTTCCGCAGAGCCATATACACTAGGCTGTCCCGATAAAAAAAATTGACTTATCTTAACACAAGACATCTCAAAACTTGCGTAATTGAGCGTAAATTACTAAAATAATTTTAAAAATAAAATAAAACTATGTCTTTAAAGTTCTCACGAAGTACAAAGTTTTGAAAAATTGACATTTTTATGGTGATATTTCGCTATCCTCAATTTTGGCTCCTGAACTAAATACAAAAAAATATTTACTTTTTATTCTATTTAGGTGTAAATCATACATGACGTTTCGATTTGCATGCAACAACACGTTACCAGCAACTTCGAATTTGTTGGGTTTCAACCTGCAAATACCCTCAAGTTTGAACTTGTTTTGAGGACTTTCTTGACTTGACTCGCGAGTGTTTTCTTCGTAGCCAAAATAATTTTTATGCCATAAAAGTACCATGGCGATTGTTACAGTAGTAAAAGCGGACTTTGTGATTTTTAAATAAGAAGTTCGAGGCGTAGTCAGACTACTTATGCTATGTTCGGACCATACAAAGAACTTGACAATCAGCAGCTACCAACTATAAGGGACGTCATTTAATTTATTTTATTTGTCAAGAACGACCTGAAATTCACGTATAATTGAAAAGATCCATCCAAATCAGATATATATGTGATTGTTTCCGAAGAGATCAACAATATTTGGACCAAAACTTCGATTCCAACTAAGGGACGAGTTATTTAATTAGTGAAATCCAATTTCGAAAAGAATCTCAATTTGAAAAGATACCCCAAAAACAAACGAAATGATAGTTTTGAAAATAAACTGAAATGTTTTTTAGTCATCTGAGAAACTTTTTGACGTTTCCGCTTGTAAATGCACTTCATTTGAATCTTGTTCGTGTATAAAACCTAAGAAATTTCACATCAATGAGAGAAGTTTTTGTTGGATCAAATAAATGATAGGAAAATGGTTATAAGCGGTTTTGATAAGAAAGAAACGGCTAGATTAATTAAACGACAGCAGATATAAATTTTAGAGTCAATAAGGGTAACAAAAATTCGTGTTTTACTCAAGAAACCGATTATGTCTCAGCAAATTGTGATGAAGATTCAGTCCGTGAATCTTCCCCAGAAACGTATCCGATAACAGAGTCGTCCCCGACAAACTCGCCCTCGACAGAGACACCATTGATTTCAACGGCAAATTGGAATACATTGCCTTTGCCGACAGTTGCTAAAATCTGTGATAGATACGGTTTATCCACGCAATCTGCTGCTGCTGCTTCTTCGGTTTTGACTGACGTCGGCTTGGTTTCTACCGAAGATTTAACTCTGGTTATTGATAAAAATAAGATCTACAGAGATGTATCTAAAGCCCGGAAGCTTCAAAAGATATTGGAGGTATTGTTATAAAAAGCATTTACTTTGATGGACGAAAAGACCATCGCAAAGAAGTTTCAGAAGACCACATCTCAATTTTAGCACAGCCTGGATAAATTTATTTGGGACACACAATACCGAAAGACGTGGCACTGCAAAGGGAATTCTTACTTCGATCACAACTTTAGTAGAGGGTCGAGGTTGGAATTAAGATGACGTGATTTGCGTTGAATGTGACGGAACTGCAACTAAAACCGATTGGAAGGATTCAATTCAATATTTAGAGGAGTATTTGCAGAGACCGTTACAATGGTGTGTTTGTATGCTTACCCCTTCGTCATTTATTCTTGACCTAAGATGGTTGCACTTCGGGTCCTAGAGAATATAACAGACGCCTCACATAGTGTAACTGACGTTACTTCTAGAGATGGCTTTATAGAACCAGAATGCAATCTCGAGCAGTAATGCCAAATTTTGGACACAAAAATAAGTAAAAATTTTTAGTTTTTGTCATTGAGTGTAATCTATATTTTGTTTATTTTATTTTCTTGTGCTTTGTTTCATTAATTTCAATGCTAAAATACCTTTTAAACATGATTTTTTTATTATTTTAGGCAAACGGCTTAACTCTATTAAAACGTAAAATTTACAAAACTTCAAAGCTCGGTAGAGCCTTCAAGATGACAAACAATTCTATTTTTGTTACCTTTTTCGCAATTTGTGTAAAATTACGCAAATTTTGATACCTTTTGTAATTGTGTAGCTCAAATTTTTTTTTTCTCATACACGAACGGGACACCCTAATATACATCCCTCTTCTGGATTCAATAATAAGTGAGCTACAGGACCGTCTGTCTCTTGAAATACTTAATTTGTTTCAACTAAGCGTTCTCATGCCAAAAAGCGAATACAGTAATCAAGACATTGAAACTGTGAAACAACTAGCAACCGATTATACATTGTTACTAGATAATACTCCAGTTTCTGTCGTTGTAAACGAATATCGGTTGTGGATGGTGAAGTGGCAGCGGGGTCAGGACATACCGCAGTCGATTTCTGACCTTATTTTAAATTGCGATATTGAGATGTATCCTAATATAAGAATTTTTTATGTATAATGGCTACACTACCTGTTAGCGTAGCGACAGCGGAAAGATCTTTCTCTACGTTGCGAAGAATCAAATCGTGGCTAAGAGCTTCAATGGTTGAAGAACGTCTAACCGGACTGCCACTTCTCCACGTCCATAAAAACGTACCCATTGGAGTAGATGAAGTGATAACGCGTTTCGGGAGAAGACGTAAAAGAAAAATTGATTTTGTTATTTAAATATAGGTAGGTATTTTTAAGTACAGTAGGTAGTTACATTTATTAATAAAATACCTACGTTTTACTTGTAAGTATCTATTATTATCAAAATTAAATTAAAACTTCTTGTGACTTGACCACGACTATGTGACCCCCCCCTGGCGCCAAAGCTGGATCCGCCCTTGTCTCTGTAGAGCTTAAACCTAATTTCCTAATTAAACCTAATTCCCTCATACAAATGTATTTTAATTTAATTCCATCTATTCCAATTTTCATATAGTTTTTCTTTAAAATTTCATGTAAAACTTAGACATTCTTCCCTCCCTCTGTCCACTCCATCTCCTTTCCGTCTATATTAATTGAACACTAACCCAATTTTCTTCAGTTGCACTCTAGGTTTCTGAGGGAAATAAATAATTACCCTAATCAATCCTACTGCAATCTCGCCCTCCCACCGAATTTTGGGTACATCGTTATTACATATTTAGGGCTTGCACAATTCTCTACTCGTAAATATATTTTTTTAAATTAAATTTAAAAAACGATTAAAAATTTTATTATTTACACAAAGTCACTGGACACGAATTTAAACGGGGCATAGTTTTTAAATTTACGCTAATTGTCACTAGTCTAATTCACACATGTTCGCACTAACTCACGTCACTTGTCAGTGGAACACTTTTTATTACGCTGTTTCTATCGCGTCAATCACAATCGAGAATATTCCGCTCGCTTCTTCACTGGCCAATTATAATTTTTATTTATTTTATTTATTTATTAAATAAATAAATACATTTTTTTACAGTAGAGATAGTGACAGTTTTTACAATGATATTTCTCTTTCACATGAGTAATATAACTCGTCCTCGCTTTTATATGTAAGTGTTTGTTTCTCGAACGTTTGGCTAGTTTATCCATATTTCTAGTGTTTTGTAGTCTCTTGGAGAATAGTGCAGTTGATTCCAGATTCATGTGGACTGTTGGAAAGGCTTTGATAAAGCGTAGTTACCATTTTTTTAACTCTCGTGGTAATATATTATGATGTAGAGCATTAGACTAATGTGTCAAATTCTTTTGAAATATACAATTTTCTTCTGAAGGTTCGTTTTTCATACATCACAGAAAGTAAACCCAAAACACAATTTGAGAAAATTGAAAATTATAATATTGTAATGCTGTCTGTATTCTAGGCGGATAATGATTTACATTAAAATTATATATATATAGTGTGCAGGTAAAAAGAGATTATCATGGCTGCGTATTTTAGGAAGTTGCTATGTGTCCAAAATACCTTTAGGTACATCTTGATCGCCAACTTTCAATAGAAAATGGCAGACAAAGAAGTAGTAGAAGAAGAAAAACATGTTTATATATAATGCATAAGGATTTTTGTTGACGCGATAACTTTTCACTTCATCGAACTTTCGACAGTCTGCCATCTTGTTTCAAAATGGCGACTGCCCAAAAACTTTAAATTTGACGCGTGACTCTGTAAAATGGAACCAATTAAAAAGGTAAAAAAAAACTACTTTCACACACTATCAAAAATTTTCAAAATATAAACTGTCCGCTTAGACATAGCAAGAAACAAAATCGCAAAAACAACACATTGACAGTTTTTCCAATTTTCTCCCGCTCGCCTGCGCCTATCAGACAATGCAATAATCGCATTATCGTGAAAATGTTGAGTATTATGTGACAGAAAAACTAGGTTGACATACTTTCTATCATCATTGCACATTCACTTCTACCGCACTCAAGCGGCTTCTCACACTCTTATTAGACAGTAGGTACTATCACGTGATGAAATTTACTCTCGATAAATCATTCCAATAAGAAGTTAACTCGTAAAACTCACAGGATTTTAAAGAGCACAGGTTATAACAATATATTTATATTTATATGTAGGTATATTCTAATGGAAGTTACAATGAAATTTGTCCCCAGAGGGATGATTAATTAATTGAGATAAATTATAGAAGTCTCACAGAGAATGAAAAGACTGATTTTCAGGCGTATTCTAGTATATACGTTAAAATAATTCGTAAGAATTTCATGTATACCTACATTAAAAAGTATATTGCTTATTAATCCATTTAAAAAAGATACAGAAGTATCATTACCAGCTGCGAAAACATAAAACAAGTTTATGAGAGAAGACTTTAATATATTATTTAATATAGTCCACTTAAATAAATGAAAGATTTTCAGATTTGAACATATATATAAAACTGTCAAAATTTGATAATTTGTAGATGTTCTACTATGAAATTGGTGAATGTTGCATTGTGTAGAGTGATCACTTAAGCCAGCTCGTACAGGTTATAAGCCCTGGGGCATCGTATCAAAAGACTTCCACACACGTTTCTCACATTCATAGCTTTGTCTCTGTGAGACTTCTATAATTCGAGTCGAAAGAGATTTTCGTTTCGATATGCTAAACCTCTGAGACAAGGATTATGCATTTTGGTGAGTATTCACGAAAACGGCGCTATATAAGCTATCCAATTATTATTATTATTATTAACTCATGAACATTCAAAGTCTCAGAAGTTCACATACGTCACACTGCTTGTTGAACATCAAACATTGACATATCGCACTCCCAGTGCAAAACCCTTTCCAAAATATGTATTCTAAGAGAATGCTTCTTTATTTAATTAATGAGAAAGAAAGACGTTAATATATTTTATTGTATAAAATTTTTGAATTTATACTTCCTTAGGCGCCTTAAGAGTGAAATTTCAGGATGCAACAAAATGCGTGCGCATCATGCAATGAAATTTTTCACACCGTGTCAAATTATTAGAAAATGTTGTTATGAAAATTGCACATGCTCCGGGCGCGGTTTTGATTTTGCCAGTTTTGGGCAAAGTTTGCATTTTTGAAGTTATATCTTTAGGTGTATTGAAATTGAATGCAACGAAATTCGAGAGCATCATGCAACGGTATTTTTCACATAATGAAGTCACGACCCACCAATCAAAAGGTAAAATGGCGGTTTTCAGAGTGATGGTTTAATCTATACCAATGCTTATAAGTGAAGTGATGCGTTAGAAATGTTATTATTAAAATTGCATATCTCCGGGCGCTGATTTTGTTGTTTATTTTCTGTTCGCTGATGTAGTGGTGATAATATTATAATTGTTATCAAATTCGCAATGCGTTATTGTGGTGTTTAATTACTCATTGTTTTATTTTCTCTTTTTTTTTTTTACAAGCAAAATGCAATTCGGTACGTGGGTACTGTATTTAATGTGTATTTTCGATTTTTTATCCGCTGATAGAGAACTTTCATTGATGGCAATTCTACTTTGTGTTGCATATCTTGAGTTGGAACACAGCTTATGTTGTGATTTTTAATCTTTGCCAAAGAATCATAACTTCTAACGCGCGTAAATAAGCACACGCATCCAATTTTTTTTCACTTTGAAATATATATGTTATCATCTTACTACAAATTTTATTTTTACATAAAACTAGCTCACCCGCGCGGCTTCGCACGCGTACTTTTTAGTAACTTTTATTCATATTCTATCAATTTGTGAATTAACCTAAACATGTAGATATATGTCGTCTAGGACTTTTTGATAGAAATTTTTGTGTTCTACAACTTCTCTACAGAAAGTATTCAAATATCTCTTACCGTTAAGGCAGCGTTCGTCAAAAACTCATCATTTTTTTCGTCGACTTTAGTTGTAAGACAGGTCACCACGAAAGCCCTTTTATTTTAACGGCATGATATATAGCCTTAGTCTACACTGAATGTCCATTCTAAATATTGGTGAAAAAATTGTTGAAATCGGATGAGTTGTTTCGGAGATAACCTCCCACCTACATCCTAGCTTACAAACTTTACCTCTACATATTAGTATAGATTTCCAACATAACGGATTAAATTTTTAAAAATGGTAATCTTTAATTGCATCTGGATACATAATTGGTTTTCTGCTAGTCATCGCAGATCGCTTTTCGAAAATTAGCTCAACTATTTATGTTATATTGGCTCATTACTGCATGGCACGGAAAGGGTTTTAACGTGCGTTACCGTAATTTTAAAGCCACTCATCAACGTCACTCGATTCGGAACATATTTACGGTTACCCTGAACGGGGTGGTCACCCCAGAGTGATACTCGTGTTTTCCTGAACAGCCCCGATTGGTGGAAATAACGCGGCGCGGGAAATATGGTCCCTAATGACAGGACTCAGTTGACTTTAAATTAGTTAATTATTTCCGATCACAACTTGACTGCTGAACTTCCGAAATGGGACCTTTCAAAATGGCTCCCATAAAGAGTACAAGGGTCCTCGACAACAATGAAAAGAATGAATTGTAACTGCAAAAACATTGCGGAAACGGAAAACCATTTCGCTGTTAATCGACCAATACGTTAAGCTTTTATTTACGTATTTCTTATAATTATTTTATTTTATTTTTATTTATTACATTGATTTATACAGTAGATATATAATAACGTTTTTTTAAAATCTATTATTATATTTTAAAGACATTATACTACCCATAATATGAGCCAATCGCTCGAGCTTATGGGAGGAGTATTTACAAGCCAAATTAAAATAAAAAAACAGAAAACATTTAGAAGTAGTAATTTTTATTATACAAAAACCATTTGAGACATGTGGGAAATGTTACAATATATCGTTGTCCTAAATCAAGGATTTGACTTCTTTTTTTAACTGTTCGTATTTTGAAAAGTTTCTTCATGAAATTTGTTTTACGACAACAACTTATTGTACCATTTAACTTCCAAGTAGGTATGTAAAGCTTGTTGTATCTTTATTTGCCCCATTGTTCTATGTCTATTACTTATACAGTCTAAGGGGTGGGATTTATTTATAAAATAATCTTTATAAATTTGGCATTCGGCAAACTCATTGCCTAACTGTGCAATCTTGGCAGTGCTGAATGTATGTGGTAGTTAATTCTCGTATTATCGTAGTAGGATATACATATCTTTTGAACGTGTTGTAGTCGGGACCGTAAGACATACATCAAAATACTTAGAAAAAATTATACTTCACATATTTATTAAATATTTTGTACATAATTTCATTTTCACAGTAGTAAACTCTTGAGTATTTATTAGCATTATTTTTGTTATATTAATTTTTGAGAAGTTTGTAGGTTCGCAATTTTCGTAACGTTTGTTCTAACGCTATAAAAATTATTTGCTTTTTTAAACTATTTATTTATGGTTTTTGTGTTTAATTTGTAGAACTCCATATTTATTTTTAGTGAAATTTAAAATAAATTAAATTTTAATAATATTATTATTAAGTTCTACGGGTTAAGTATTTTTCAGTATCAAACAGTCTACTGTTGTAGTACTGTTTGATACAAGCCGAAACAGCTGTAACACCTAAAAATACTTAACCCGTAGAACTTAATAATAATATTATTAAAATTTAATTTATTTTAAATTTCACTAAAAAAATTTTAAACTAACATATCGTTTGTCCTTTGCCTAGTTTTATATGTATTATGATTGATTTTATTTTTAAAAAGTAACTGATATGGATTGGCAAAATTTTACACAATTGAAATGATTTGTTAGGGTCGTCCCGCCTTATTTAAAACATTGTTTTGTTATGTTTAGAAATCTTATTTGTGTCATATTTCAAAAGTCAGCCTGTTGCTACTTAAACCATAGACAATTAATGGCTCGACCATTGCATAAAAAAAATAATACAAGATATGTTTGGAACACAGTATGTATTCTAAATAATAAAATCTATATTAAACTGACCGAAATTGATTCAGTATATTTCCTACGTGGTGTCTTGAGATAAAATTGACACTTGCATCGTATTAAATGAGAATTTTTGTATATTTTAGAGTTGTGTTAGCGTACAGTAGTCTAATATATAATAGAAAACAATATTTTTATATGTAGGTATGTCTGAAAACACAATTACTCGATTTAGTCCGCACAGGAATAATTATTAATTGTAGAAGTCTCACAGAGACAAAGCTATTTCTATTAGAAACGTGTATTTATGTAGGATAGGATGACCTATACTTATGAACTAGCTTATGTGATCAATCTGCCTAATATAACGATCATCAATTCCATCGTAAGAACATCCACACATTATCAAATTTTTCAAAGCTGAATATTATATTCCAAATCTGAAAACCTTTCATATGTTTGGTGGATTTTTTATTATTATTATTTATATGAAAATCTTTCATATAAATAAGCTTCGTTTCTGTAAGGTTTCTATAATTTGTCTTAATTAATACCGAAAACATTGAATTTATTGAATAGTTCGTTTGTCCTTGTTGTATTTGGGGTTTAGAGGAAAATTATTTTAACGGTTTTCTGAATTGCAATGACTGGAATGACTGCACTTGTCCACGCGTAAGGCCGCATACTTTCAGTAATGTTTACAGTGGTCACGTGCGATCTTCCTTTAATAAGTGTACACTTCGGTGTGGCCGTATTTTGTTGGTAACTGTGCGATTAATTTGAACTCCAATACTGCACGATATCGGATGCTTAGCACAAGAACAGTTTTCATTACTACTGTAGATGCTGGATGTCTGCGCTAACCTAACCTAACCTAACTTTTTTCAACTTGGGAACAGCTTTCGGAAAGGAACTCGTTCGTACATGGAGGACTAACTTTCAGTCCGTATAACATTAAACATTTATAAAGTCGAATCGATCTGTTGCTACAAAATTATTAAGCCAGCTTCTTTAAAACTTTAAGCTGCGCGTCTGTGTGGTGGATCTAGATATTTATTTGACCCTTAGAATGGCACATCGCACGTAAAAAATGGTTGCGAGTGATTCGGAACACACTTCATGTTGCTAGACGCTTTATCAACCAATGAACGTTCTTGAAAACGTAACCGAGGATCATAATACTACGAGAAGTATATTAATTATTCACTTAAAATGGATGGTCGATTATCGACCAGTTTTGACTTACGCCCTAATATCTAATAAAAATAACTAATAATATCTTTCTTACCCTCATGTTTTTCCGCGGAGGTAAGCAGATGGTGCAATATTCTACTATCCTGACACACAAATTCTCATCCTACAACTTATGAGGGGTATAAAAGCAAAGTCAGTAATATTCAAAAAATTAAAAAATGTTTTGAATGCAGTCACTGAGGATAACTAATTTACAATGTATTTAATTCTACATTTTTTGTATCTACACCTTCCCTTTAGGCTACATTTCCTATGAAATTTCAAATTCAGTACATTCTAAATTAGTACCTAATCCCCGATGACTGCATACAATTTTTTTTGGATATTACTGCCTTTGCTTTTATACCCCTCTTATCATCATGGTCGTCGATTTTTAAGACTTCTAACAGTATCATCTTCCAATAGCTAGTCTAGATAGACCAGATGGTCATGCCAAGTCTTCCGCAGACCTCCTCAGGTGAAAAATTTACACAAATGTCGTAATATAATCAATTACATAAGTGAACTAATTTCTGATTTCGGGCACGTTATAAAATAAATGTTTTATTCGAATTCAAATTAAGAAATTTAGTCTTGCAAAACTGTCAGTGCAGTTCGTGCATTACAGTTTCTGCAAGAATGGAATATGCAAGAATACCTAAATACTAAATGTGGAGACCTGTAATTGGCCATTTATATTATATCAATGTTTTCTATGCTTCTTTGTTGTGCTGTTAGTCTTACATGAATATTAAATAAATAAATAAATACCTTATAGTATTGATAATGAGCCTATGGAACAAATCGTGAGCTTTAGATATTTGGGTGTAGAAATTTGTAGCCATAGCGATCTGTATGCTTAAGTCCGAGAGCAAATTAATAAAGAATCTACCATATCAGGGTGTCTCAAGAATTTGGTCTGGAAGAACAAAAATATGCATTTTGAAAGCAAGGTCAAGATATACAAGACATGCGTGCGACCTATCATGAAATATGCTGTAGAGACGCGGGCTGACACTGTCCAAACCAAAGGACTCCTCAGAACATCTGAAATGAAAGTGCTGAAATCCATTACTGAAAAACTCTACGTGATCATGTCCAAAATGTAAACATAAAGAAAACTAAAATAGGGGACATAGCACTATGAAGTAGATCCAGAAGGAGATTCTGGAAGGATCACGTAGCCAGAATGGACAGTGTCGACGCCTACCGGGAAGCCCATCGAAAAGATGAAGGGATAGCTGGACCTCGTCATCCCAGGAGGCGTAGTTTTCGGTACCACAGATCGACAGATTTACCGATAGAAAGAGTAGTATAAGAAGAAGACATTATAGTATATTTTATGTATTAGGAATACATTGTTTAATGATCCTTTAAAAATATCGTACAACTAGCTTCACCCGTCAACGATGACTGACTTTTAATTTTCGAATTTCAACTTTACATTAAGTAATTAATTATTAGTCATATATTAGTTAGTCAAAACAAAAAGGGTATTGGGAAATCAATCTAAAATCTAAACTTTTAAGTGTACGATGTGAAATCATACCTACTTATTTTAAAAAGGAATTAATATTTTCATTTAATTCAATAATGAAAACGGAATGAGATCAGCTACATACTAATTTTGAAAACGGAATGAGTTCAGATATTGGTTTCTAGTTACGCTAACAGATGGACATTCCAAATTGTATTATTTGAGATGGATTTGGGGCTAATTGTTGCTGATTTCTTCCTTATTAATATTTTCATTCCAGATTTGAATTTTGTCTTCGGGCAATTTTTTTCGCATACCTATTATTTTTGTCCGTTATGTTGTTTTCTGAATACTTGATGGATGAATTGCTGTCATATTGTTAATCCTTCAGTAGTCACGTGTAGCGAAGGGAAAAACTTCATTTCAAAATGAAGACTACAACACACACACGTTCACCAGTTTGAAGACTACAAAGTGTACACTACAATTGTAGTACTACGAAATGAAGTGAAGTAAATGAAGTGAAGTAATGAAGTAATTGTAGTATTAATGAAGTGAAGTAATGAAATGAAGTAATTGTAGTATTAATGAAGTGAAGTAATGTAATGAAGTAATTGTAGTATTAATGAAGTGAAGTAATGTAATGAAGTAATTGTAGTA
>JADDOH010017599.1:0-55942 GCA_016648135.1 Agrypnia vestita
TTATTTATTTATAGTACATAAATGTATATAAGAAGAAGAAAAAGTTACATAATATGCCATAATTAATGCATTTATGTGGGACAACAATTTAACAAAATAAACTGACAATAAGCAAACAATTGAAAACGAATATAGTAAAGAGAGAAATATAATAAAAATTTTAAGCAAATATAATAAGAGTGTACGGTATAAATAATATTAAATCTATTGTTAAAGAAATATTCTATTGATTGATTATTTAAATTTTTTAAATGAAAATTATTTAATTTTCCCAATTAACAGCTGTTTTAGCATTTCGCGTACATTTGAAGCGGCGGCACAACGAGATAGACAACACGGCGCGCTGAGCGAGCGCCCGGACACATCCCTAGTGCGGCAGCTTCCGGAATAATCTCGCCAGTCCGTCGGAGGGCGTCCCGCGTAGTAGCGCCCAGCACCGACGCCGCACCCGACTTGTGGCGGACCGCGTGCGACAAGGAAATACCCCAAAACTCGCCGACGAACTCGAAAACAGCGCCGAGACTTCCCGACGAAAAGCGCGACGAGGGCTCGTCGGGCGGTTCCGTTTAAAGGGCCCACTCTGCCCTGCGAGCGAGCGGGAAAGTGACCCGGGTTCGATTACCGTTTCCTGTCGGAAAAGCCGCGGGTTTCTTCGCGGATTGCGCGTGCGGCCATGCCATAGCGCGCGTGTCGCAGTCGTGTCGCGTTATTTTGGACGCGCGAATATTCCGCCGACAAGATGTCTTCCTACCGCAGCACCTACGTGAGTACGGAAAGCGCGCGGAATTTGTAAATATTATGAATGTGCGACGACAGGAAGTGGTGTTTGGAAGGGAACAGGAAAAAAACGCGTGGATGACATAAATACACGCGCGTGCGGCGCGGGCCTGCGCTGGGCCCCGCGCCTGAGCGAGATTTGTATCGGTTGTGGCGTATGCAGGGTTATTTGGAATACGTCAATAACCTCGCAGGACTATGCTCCTGCCTCGATTGCGAGCCGAAAACGTTCAAGCTATCGTGACCTAATATCGATAGTTACGGAGATGTGCGACATCAAAGTTTGCATTTTTTTTTTCAATATTTCTGACTTATTTTTTTGTAAAACGTTACACTATCGTTACAGTAACTTGTATCAATTACGAAAATGCATTATTTTCAATACAAGTTAAATAAAATGATGAAAATATTGAAAAAATTCCAATTGGAATGTATTTTTTATATTCGATATAAGTTACTGTAATGATAGTCCAACGTTTTACAAAAAATAAGTCAAAAATATTTGAAAAAAATGCCAACTTTAATGTCGCATTTCTCCTTAACTATTGATATTAGGTCACGATAGCTTGAACATTTTCGACTCAAAATCAAAGCAGGAATGTAGTCCAGCGAGGTTATTAAAGTTTTCCAAATAACCCCTGCAAAAGCGCCACCATCCACATGTACAGTGGCGCTTTTGCATCTATACGCCACAATTGTAACAATAACAATAAATGCGGCAATCTTGTGATAAAATGCATTTATATGTCGCCGTTTTAAACGATTTGTATGCCTTTACATTTATTTATGAATGAACATATGAACCTTTGCATCTAAATGTGTACTAACATCAATTTTTATAAATATTTGCCTCCCTTTCACCCTAGTTTTGCTCCGCTGAAGATTATGAACGATGGTCACTAATCAATGTCCCCCAGTCAACAACACAAACAAGGCATTTGTGCAACATCACAATAATACAATAATAATACATTAAATAATGATTTGTACAAAACGTCATCTGCTTTTATATATTTAAGCTGGCCTGAGCTACAATTTGTTATATAAAAAGCTCGCATTCTCATACCACGCGTCATTTTGAAAGAACACTCGATGTATTTTATAGCTGGCAAATAAATGTCATTAATTTTGTCATTGGCTGCCATCTTCCTCGACCGCCACAGTCGCGATTAATCACAGCATCCGATTTGATCTCACTGCATATTGTAGATCAACTGAGTCACGCATATTGTGTGGTCAATGATCACACTTGGCATTAACACGTAGGATATTTTCATTCTGGCGGTTAAATAATTGCTGCCAAAAATAGTTTGATAACCTTTGAATTCCGGGTAACACGTTGCAGCTATAAACAGCGACGGTGCGTTGGATATTATTCCTCGCGTATACATTAAAACTTCTTATATAATTTTAATATCTAGTAGACAACAAAGTGGACTTAATTATTTTATCTTTTTTGCCAATTATACTGTTTTTTGAGGAATGATTACTTAACAATATATTTATTTTAGGGTCAATGGAATAAAAATGAATCTAGTAAGAGTAACACTTCGAATAGCAAACCAAAGGCAACATCGGAAGTGCCTGTTGCTAAAAAGGTTTGTGGAGTTTATCAAAATATCTCTTTGGTTGAAAATAATTTTACAAACTTTACTTTCATCTTCGTTAATTAATGATAAACTTCTCTACTACACTCTACACTTACTAAACTCTATGTTTTATTTTATTTAATAATCTTTTCTTCTTTTAATCATTCTTTAATAATTTTCTTCTTCTTCTACTTCTTAAATTTATAGTATTTATTTTTGCTACTGCCAGCATGTATGTCATTTCGTCCAATCTCATTTCATATATTAATTTAGCCTGCATTTATTATTGACTTGCAATAGATGTCCCTTTTGTAGCATTTACAGTAAAATATTTAAACTTTTTTTTTAAATACAGATGCGAACACCTAATACGTGTCACATCAATATTCTTACTATTTTCAAACTAAGCTAAATGCTTGTGTTATGCGAATAGGACTAACATGCTGGTCTAGAGTGAGATTAGAAACCGCGATCTTTGGATCACGAGGCGAAAGTCCTAACCACAAGACCAATAAGCTACTCATTTTTAATTTTCGAAATTGAATAAACGGGACGAGTAAAGACATTATTTTTAATTTTTTTCATAATTGTGATAATAACAACTTTGTACATTTAATTGTGAGTGAAAAATCTGTGCCAGACCAAACTTTGATTTTATTTGCAAAGTGTATTTTTTTAAATAATCATTGTGTGGGTTTCAGTATGACAGCACCTACTCTCGGAGTAAGCCTGATGCAGCAGCCAGCAAGGAGAGCAGCCGGCCTCCGGCAGGACTGGACAAGCCCACCCCCAGCCGTTACACTTCTCTGGGATCGAGTTCCTTCAGGAGCACTTACTCGCCTTCCCCCAGCACGTACTCCAGAGACAAATCCAGTACCAGAGAAAGGGATCTACCCTCTTCGACTAGTGCGACGAGTCGATATCCGGCCAGCTACACAGCCGAAGAAAAGCCCGAGAAGCAATCGGTTTTGAACAAATATCTGAATGCAAAATCAGCTGACAAGAGTGAAAATTTATCGGCGTATAATAGATTAAGCGCTAATCAGGCAGCCCGGAGCAGAGACCACAGTCCGGTTGATAAAGGATATACTTATGGAAGAAATGCTTCCAATACGCAAACGAGAAATTACGATGAAGACGTTACCAGTAAAAATAAGGCGTCGCTTTCGAGCAAAGATAAAACACGCGATACTGGCGCGAACGAACGAGAAAAAGACATTCCTAGCAAAAGTTGTAAATCTCCCGCTTATAGTGCATCCTCATATCCTTCGTTCAAACTATACCAAAGACCGTCGACATACAGCCGTCCATTAGTAAAAGACGAGCCTAAGGTAGAAGCTACAAGCACTTCGAGGTATACAACACCGAGTAGATTTAGTAGTACGTACACTAGAAGTAGCCTAATCGATAAGCCAAGCACTCCGTATGTTCCTCATACATCTCCGATCGTATCAAACACAAACATCGGCGGTGCTTCTGACCAAACCACTAGCAAATCGAATAACGCACACGATGCCATTAATAATAACCATAACAATTTAGAACCTCAGCCGGGAAGCGTAGAACCACCTAAGAAAGATGATGCTTCAGACCAAGATGATGAAGAAGAATCGAGTTCAGAAGAATCGTCTTCTGAAAGTGAAGCTATGTCTATGATTACAGTAACGGTCGTGACCCGAGGGACATCTCCGACAGCCCCAAGTTCCTCGATATACATACGTACACGAAGAGCAGAAATGGCAAAAACATTAGAAAAAACTATTAGTCGACCGAAAAAACGATCTGAAATGGTTGACAAAGAAATGCAGTCAGACAGACTGGACGACACAACCAGAAGTTCGAGATATGGAAGTACCGCAAGAATTTCAGCCTCCCCTTGGACTTCTTATATGGATTCTAGATATTCCTCACCGATAACAAGTGGTAGATACAGTTCCGGTAGATACAGTTCTTATTCATCAACAAGGGATCCGAGTTCAGCTGTTAGTTCCAGTGTCGATAGAAATACTACAACGCTTTCAGATACTATTAAAAAGGAAGAAATTGCAACAAAACAAAACAGTTGCGAGACTCCTAAATTATCTGAATTTGAACGCATTGAAAAGCCAAGAGAATCACCGATCAAAATAACAAATTCATTTTTGCCAGTGACTTCACCAATGACAGTTATTCCTATAATGACCTCAGATTCCTCTTCGACTACAAAAAGCGAGGATATGTCAGAGAGTCCACCAAAAGCTGCACCTATGAAAGAAAAATCAAAGACACCGCCGTTATCTGCACCGGATGAGAAAAGTGTGCCTTCTTCACCGGAACGTTGCTTAGATCAACTGCCTCCGCAAGTTCCTAAACCAGATACGCTAGCTATAAACAAGTCAGCCTCATCAGCAAATCCTCTAAATAAAATTCCGAAATCAACGGGTAAAAAAATAGTTAAAAAAATAAAAGTTAAGCCTAAAGATGGCGAACCCAAAAAAAGACAATTAAGAAAAAGCGTATCTACGAGTTCTGGTGATTCCGAGTCGTCATTACAAAACGGTGATTGTGAAAATGATACTGCTCTCGATACCACCGGAACCAAAAAAAAAATAACTGGTTCAAAATTAAAGTTACGGACGACTTTATCGAAATTGAAAATTGCAAACCAATCAAAAGATGCACAAAGTAACATCAACAGCGATAGTTCTACTCAAAATTCTGAATCCAGATCGAATACTGTTTCTCTTTCTAGAACAAATAGTACCGAAACGAACTCCACCCCATCCAGCAACTCAAGTGATGAAGATTGTCAGGAGAACAAAACCAAAAAAAGTGAATCAAAAACAATTTACAATGAAATAAAATACGACGGGTCGTCAAGAACGTCGGTTTTGGCTTCATCCGCAGACGAAGTATCCCTTTCATTAGATAAATCATTTAAACCTTCACCTAGTCCAAAATCTCACGCGAGCGAGCCTAGAACCGAAGAAGCCAAATCATTTCTCATGCGAGCTTTGGCTCCGGTTACCAATCTTTTTAAAATGCGTCAAGAATCGGCTGAGAAGAGCCAATGTCTCGAAAGTGCATGCGATTCGGAAAACACATCGAATATAGCGTCAATCGCCACAGATGTAGAAAGTAAAAGTATCAACAAACCAAAAGTTATTCGCCATATCGAGTCTGGGGAGCGAGCCTGGTGGATGGATTCGAGCGATAAGAGCAACGATAACAAAAAAAGTTCCCCATTATCGTCTAAAGCGGAAGAAAGCAAAAATTCTAAAGAGTCCAACAATAATGGATTCAAATTTAATATTGTTAAACAAGACTCCGGCGAAAGGCCTTGGTGGCTGGACAGCAACGGAAATATTCCGGAAGGTGTGGAAGTACGAACACCGAGTAGAAAGGGGTCGAGTGACAGTGAGCAATCTGATAAATACAACGTATACAAAATACGTCACATCGATTCCGGCGAGAAAGATTGGTGGCTGACGAGTGAGAGCGCCAAATCGGTCGACAAATCACCTAAAAACGGTGAGAACTCAGCCCAGAATTCGGACAACGTCTGTAAAATAGTCTGCAACGACCATGATTCCGAGAGGGACTGGTGGCAGACGAGCGACAACACTCCCAAGTCTGCGGACCCTGAGCCATCGCCCAAGAGTGCGGAACACTCAAAGACTGATGACAATTTTACTCTAAACGTTGTTAGAATCAGACACATAGAATCGGGCGAAAGACCTTGGTGGCTCGCCAGCAATCAAAATATTCCGGAAGGCATAGAAAAACGATCCACGCCTTCGGTGGACTCCGATTCAGAAAGTTCCTTGGATAAAGCTGAAGAGAACGCAAATATTAAGGCGGAGAACATAACCAATGGTACAAACTCTTCGACCGGCATTCCTCTGCTCGTGGTGCAAGACGACGAATACGAGGAACCGTTGGGAGACCGGAGGAGTCCAGAAGGTCTGGAGACGCCGCTCGAGTGCGAACACTTTTCTGGGAGGACGTCACCCTACGAAAACGTGGCGTGCAATCGTCTACCAAGCGTCACGATGAAGCAAAAGTCCGCAACTAAAAATGTTCCGCACTTCATATCCAGGCACATGGACATAGACGACATTTTAGGAACGTCAGGTCAGCTCTTCAGCCCGATGATGGACAGAATACTGTCTCGCAAGACTGGGAGGGAGATGGTCGAATGCGACAACTCTGAATGCAGAGAAATAGATCCCAGAGAAGTGAGAATACACGACAGTACAGCACAGAGGCCTGTCATCCAAAAACTCAGAGACAGGTATGTTGATTATGTACTGGATATGTTATTATGCATATTTACTAATAGTGCTTTTTGATGTGTAACATCTTCCTCTCGCTTTCCTGCAATCCGTGGCAGTGATTTCGTGAAAATGGACGGAAACTCGTAACAGGAAATAAAACGCCGGGGGAGCGTGCAATAACAGCGGGAAGTCAGTAATGATGAATAGTTTTAGTCAGAAACATTGTAGATAGACATTTTTAAATAATAATTGTATTATTTGTATGTATCTACTTATATTTTTTATTAATTACTCCTACATGTTTCGGAAAAACTTTAAAATATCAAAATGAATAATGACTTTTATTTTTTGTTTTTCTAAATTAATTGATTTTTTTTAATATTTAAAAATAATCTTTCAAGTAATTTAGAAAAACAAAAGACATTATTCATTTTTATATTTTGTCATTTGTAAAGCACCCTGGCAATGGAAAGGTTTTTCCGAAACGTGTAGGTGTATTTAATAAAAAATATAAATAGATACATACAAATAATACAATAAATATTTATTAATTATTCCAATAAATATTTCCATATTTAGCTTTTTTATATTTTGTGGTTAATTTCTGTCGCTGCTCAATTGATATTTTAATTGTGAGAAGATGTCAAATGTTACACATCATATGCGACTACTGTAAGGCTCGCTCGTTTTTTATGATTCTCGGTACCTTGGGTTCACCAAATCATTGCGAAATTAATTAAAGTAAGCAGATAGAGCGCCACGTTTTTTATCATGACACACAGCTTTCGTTTCACCCACATTCATACATCTTCACAGGCAAGTTGAGGCTTCTGACAGGACCATCTTCTAGTATCTGGATATTCCGATTGTGCTACGTTTTTCGCGGTCACCCTCTCTTTCTGAAACCGTCAACACTTGCGTTATATATCTTTCTTGCCATTCTGTCCTCATTCATTCTCTCAACATGCTCAAACTACCCGAGCTTTCCTTTTTTAATTCTATTAAACAAGCTAAGATCAGCTCTACACTCATTCTATCTTCATTCTTTGCATAAATGGATTTGGCATACATACGTCTGAGGGATCTCATCTACACCGCATTAGGTCTACTTTCGTTCTTCTGCCAGCTCCAGGCTTCACTTCCATACATCAGTGTTGGGATTTATATGGGAATCATGGATTTTCCCTCCATGTCATGAATCATCTAAATTGTTCACACATTCATCATTGGATTTATTCAGTCTATTTCAAAATTCAAAGAAATTGCTTTTTATATATTTATTTTTTAATAATATTTAAGTTAACATAATATTTTTCATACATAATACGCATTATTAAATTTTGACGGATTTTTTTTCAATTTTTTTTAAAATCCTATGAAAGTATAAACTTGTGTATGGAACCGGAGAGTGTCACAAGCGTGATAGATAACTGTTATTTTTAATAATATATAATACATACATGCAAAGAAATATATAATGAAATATTTAAAGATAAGAATTTTAAGTTAATATTACAATATTTAAAAATAAACATGTTAATGGTTAATATCACAAATCTCATCACTCAATTGTTCAATGATTTTACGCACTTTTTGAACTTTGCATAATGTTGTATATTGCTTGCCCAACGTAACTTGGCGTGCGGCAAATTTTGAACTAAAACCCACCCCGCCCGCACCCGGCGGTAACCCCTCGCCCTGTCATTCAGTTCATTCTCGTCTTTGAGCTGTGTCATCTTGATTACCAATATACACTGAATTATTATGTCCAAAACATCTTAAACAGTCCGGGATGGTGCAAGAACAATTGGCAATGAAGTATTAAAGTTTTGCGAAGCTGAAAAAGCGAATAATGGACCCATATTACCGTCTGACAGTTTGACAGATAGAACGGCCGCCATTACTGCATGGTTTCTTTAGTGCTGCCCGACCAAATTTCTGTATTTAATACGACACCGGTCATCGGACATTCTGTACATTATAATATTGTGTAATAAATTTACACCCTGACAACTTCTGTTACGCGACAGCGACGCCCTCCCTCGCACGCCTAGTTATAGTGGTACGTCTATACTTCTAATATTCGCTGGTAGATTATTGAAATATTTAATTCCTAGAAATCTGTAGTGGGTTGCATGGCTGTTTTATTCAATAGTGTTAAATCTTTCAAAACTGGGTAACATTTTTTTAACGTTAACACTTGATAAAATTATATCGATCTAATATGACCTCGACGGGAATCGAACCCAGAACCCCCGATGTAATGCGCCTGCGTCACTGGACTACGAGGGTCACCTTAGGCCGGCCGCACTTTGGATACGAATTATGACGTACGTATTCGTACGATTATTTTCGTACGTATAGAGCGCGCACATTGATTGCGTCTTGCGTTGGTCACGATCAGTTACTTTTCGCATTTCTCCAAAAACGTTTGTGCCAAATGAATAATCTGTATCTTCCGGAAAACTCTCTTCTTACTTGTAGGCCTGCTACGGCGTCATCGGCATCGCAGAACCAAATGGGTGAACGAAATATAATATACTAGAAGGGATGAATTTGGTAAATTCCACCATATTATGGCAGACTTAAATAATGACAAATTTCATGACTAACTTTCTAATAGATTCACAAATGCTGGGGAAAATCGAAGTGCAACGAGAGCTCATAGCATCGGAGAAATATTTAAAAGTTTTTAGTTCGAAGTACATAATTATACCTCACCTTCATTAAACCAAATTATTTAACTTACAGGTATTTTTTTAGTTCTTTAGAGATTCTCCGCCATGATCTGCGCTGATGGTCACGCAATTGAATCACTTTGGTCCCACAAACATTTGTGGTCATGTATCAAATTGACAAATTTTTCAATATCCATCGTACGAAATCGCAAAAATTTCCGAACAAATCCGGATGGTGTCGGACGTCGCATCTATACGTGCGTACACGTACTACTAAATCGTGTACAGTGTGCGATGTTCAATACCACTTCGAAGGTCAGGAATGTACTTGCGTATTCGTGCGTATACGAAATTTCGTACGAAAACGCATCCAGTGTGCGGCCGGCGTTATATTTGGTATACACGAGCATTTTACTTTGCACTTTTTAATAGATATCGTACGTCAACGTCTGAAATCGTGCGCATTCTAATTGTGACGTCGATCGAGAGATGCGACATTTACAGGACTTTTATGTGACAGGCAAAATATTAAAATAAATTCAAAACATTCACAATGAGTCGGTGCGAGCTTAAAATAATTTATTATCGTCTTGTCCCGTTGAATGGGGCCATCTTCCACATGCGTGTAAACAAAACACATTTACCGATGACACAATTTCGTGTCCCATACTCCACATAAAAAATTAACTGGTTGTGCCAATTTTCGAGGAAAAATCCCGGACGTATAAACTACGACATATTATCTTTCGCCAGTTGCTGGACGATTTATGAGGGTGGCAACTTATCCGAGATTTATTAATATTCCTACATTTCACGTAAGAGATTGCAGATTAAATTATTTTATTTTTTTATTCTTAAAATAGGTAACATAATAACCTTTATATTTCCGAATATATACAATGTAAAATATCAGTATATCAAATTTCCAATCAAAAGTACGTATCACAAGCTTTCTTAGTTTTTTCTTAAAAATTTTCATATATTTTTCGTCCCTAATATTCCCTGGCATACAACTTCATCCCATTGTACATCACAGATATTTACGATCTTTTTACTCCCTTTATATTAACTCGTGGCGTATGCTTGCTTACTTGATTGCTTGCCGGCGTGCCGGGTGAAAAAACTTTGGATCGATTTTTAATCATTTTCCCGTGATCCAATCGAGCTGAAACTTGGCAAGTAGACTCGTGGCAACGATCAAGAAGATACATTAAATTTTCGTTAAAAAAATTAATAATTATAGTATAATTTCGGATTTTTAGAAATTTTATTGGTTTTTTCAAATTGGAATCATTAGAAAAGTTTGATTACTAGCACAACGGCGGCCCGATAACGTCGCGGAATATTTTGTAAATTTGAATTACTCCGTCGGTATAAATAATAGGTACTTCATTACGAATGTCGAAAATCTGAATTGACTGACAAATGCTTTTAATTTAATCTTCAAAGCATGAAGTGTCTTATCAAAGCTCAAAACATCTGACATTTTAGAAATATATTAAATTACTGTAAGTTTAGTGTTATGTTATATGTTTTAATTCTTCTTTAATTGTTGTTATATTTTACAAAGAAAGGGAGTATAATAAAAATTTGGTTTTTATGGGTTACTTTTTTTTCTTTTTTGAATCGCAATCTTATTTCATATTTTCTTCTTGTACAATAGTCATGTTCATGTTGGTTTTTTCTTAGTTTTCTTAATAATTCAAATATATTGTTGTGTCCATTAACAATTTTATTTATAAATAGAACTACATTAAATTTAATTATTTGTCTGAATGTCATTATTTGTAGGCTTTCTGACATCACTTTGATTCTTGTGTATCGATTTATTTTTAGTATAATTCTTAATGCTTAATGCTTATATTGACAAAGATCACGGATCTAAGCAATTAATTGTCTTCCATCTTCTTCCTCAGCCTTCTTCCCTTCATTGCTGGATGTAGGCCTCTTTCATTTTCCTCTACTTATCTCTGTTTCTCCCCCTTCATCAGACCACACTTCCGACGCTTCTACTTTTCGTCCAGGGCCTCCGTAGGATTCTGGGTGCCCATCTAATATCTTCCTGACGAGCCATATGTCTAGCCCACTTTTTTTTTTTTTTTTAATTTCGCATTGCTTATTTCTTCATTTCTGATTTTATCTCGAAGGCTCACGCCGAGCATGTATGCCTTTCCATGGCCCGCTGTGTACACCTTAATTTGTGTATGCTTTTTGCTGTTGGTGTTACTGTTTCTATGCCATATGTTAACATCAGTAGGATACACGCATCGAACATTTTTATTTTCAGGCATACTCGGATTTCTTTATTTTCAAACAGGCGTTTCGATTTATCAAATGCTGCCCAGCCCAGACCTATTCTTCTTGGTAGTTCTGCTGTTTGGTTTTCTTTTCCCAGCTTTATCTTTGTCATAAGATAAAGCTGAAAGAAAATTAATATTGCCACGTTAACAAATTTATTTTTTTACTACTAAACCACATTTTCTTCACAGGAAGTTTATTCGGCTTAACGGACTCCTGCCCGGCTTTGTAATTTAAAATATAGTGTTAGGAACAGCGGCGTGCAGTCAGCACTTAGATTTTAAACAAATTTTATTATTAAATTATAAAATATGTGTCATGTAAAATATTAATTATTATATTTTTTAAATTTGAATATATTACAATATTCTGTCAGATAAATATTTAATTGCGTTTTTTCCAAAATTATTTACAGGGTGTAGTAAGTCCACAATACTTTTACAGTTAGATCCCTGCCTAAATCGAAAATTTTCAAATAATAATGTCCTAATATATGAAGATAAACGACTTAAAAGTTTTTTTTTTTTAATATTTTTATAAATACTTATTTTCTATAAACTATTATTTTCTATAAACTTATTTTATTTACTTTCTTTATTTTCTATAAACTATTAGACTACTATTAATGTAACTTAAATTTAATATTAATAATACATTCGCTTTAATACAAGTCAAACAAAAGGATTAGAACACTGCAAAAATTTTGTTTCAAATTCCTGTAACGTTTGTGGAGAAACTCTGCTACACCCTATATATAGAAACTGTTTGCTTCAATATACTGACTGCACGCCGCTGGTTACGAGCGGTGGAAGGGGGGTGCCATTGTTTTGAACGTCTGGGGGAGGATTCGAAATGCAACGGAATTATGCCTCAAGTACAGAACACACGGACCGACATACATTCACTTTATATAATAAATATATATATTTTATACAAATCTGAAATTCGCTATTGAGGCACTATTCACTATGCCAAATTCAACAAATATTTTAAGACTTTCAATATCAATGTAGTTTTTATGATATTCAAAAAAATATGCATATTTTTATCAACGGAATAAATAGAACAATCCTCTGACTATAATATCTTGTGAACAATGCACAAAATCTTTTAGGCAAAGATTGCAAAACTATGTCTTAGTTAAATATCGATTAACTATAAATAAATCTCTGCTTCAGTTTCCTGATTCTTTGCCAGAAATTTAATTGACTCGGAAATCATTAACTTTTTTACGATCGTCAAAACACATTATATATCAAAGTTTTTTTTAAATATATCTAGATACTAGTATCTAGATATTAGATTAGTATATAAAATTTTATTTTAGACCCCTTTTTATGTATGTTATACTATAATGCTAGCACGTGGGAGCTCGCAGTGGGTATAAAGTAAGACTTTTACCGATATGAATACAGTAGAACCTGATTTACTCCAAATGCAAAGGACTTTAAAAAATTTCGTATTATGCAGGAATCCCCTAATTCGAAATTTCGTTAATTTGAATAATTGATTTCGAGAAAGTTCAGTAATTTTGTGAAAAAACATTCGTATCGTATTATTTAGTACATATTTCTCTGTTCTCATTTGCGATTTTTTTTCCATTTCGTCACGTTTGGAAAGCCGCAGTCGAAAATACTTAGTTATCTTTGAATTTATGGAGGCTTCTTCAATATTCACTCGATTTTAACATTCTCTAATAAGCTCTAATAATTAGAAATGCAATCGTCAATAAATTCGTGAAATAATAAGATATGTCAGTAATAATTTCTTTCAAAGAAAATTAAACATTTGAACAGCATAAAAACAGTTATTAAAAAAATAATTTAAATACGTGAAAACAATTTCAGTATTCAGATACGCAAAGCTGAAGAAAGCAAACATAGAATTCTCCAATTTTAGATAAATTTCGCGCAATAAATAAAAGACACCCTTTACGAGAGTAAAGGGTGTCTTAAAGAGGGTTAAAGGGTCTTTAAAAATAATCGAATTATATGACTTAAAATGTGTTGTTTTATGGCGCAAGAGTCTATAAATGATTTCGAATTGCGAATTACTGGGGTTTTCGAATTATCGGGTTAATCTACTATGAAATTAACTTTTTGGGATTTGTGTATTTTAAAATTTTCGAATTATGGCGCATTTAGAATTACAGGGGCGGGAATTGATGGGGTTTTTCTGTATTACATTATATTAAAATCTGAATAAATATATGGGAATATTACGAGGTATATCTTTAAGTCCGTTTTTTTTAAATATATGCTTACGTAAATGTCATACTTCAATGTTCTCGTTACATAACCCCTACTAACATGTATGTAGGCTTTGTGAGGAAATTCAAAACACGGAGAATATAAGGAGGTTCGAACTGGAGTGCAACAATTTTATTGTAAAAACTTTTAACTGATTAATGGAATGCAATATGTCTAAGTGAAATCATATATTAGCCCACACAACATTATGTGTGGAACTAAATAATTAAGATAAATTAATAAGTATAAAGGGGATATTTTTTAATTTATAATATTAGTTAATATGTATTTCCTTATGAATTTATATGTTATTTTTAGATAGATTTATGACATTTTTATTAAACAAGTGTGACAAATGTTAAATTAATAGAATAGAGTATAATATCATTTTCCTTCAAATCGCATTAAATAATCAAACAATAATTAATTTATTTGCCTGTCTGTCCATATCTTCCTGTAACGTCCGTAATTTCATTCGAATTCACGGCTAAAAAAAATGAAATTACCCATCTGGAAATATGGCGCGAACCTCGGCCGCGCAAATGCCAGCGCCGAACGCTATCCGTTTCCACCGCACATGCGCGATCCATCAAAATGTACTATATTAATATATACTAGGGCTTAGCAAAGACGCAAACCATGATCCGTGATTTTTCACGGACGTACGGCTATTATATATTATAGAAAAAACTGTACAACTGGTTACTTCTTGCTAATTTAAAACAATATTTTAAAGCGTACTCTCAAAATATATCAAACTAGCTGTGCCCGCGCGGCGTCGCACGCGTAGATTTTTAGTGCACTGTTTGGATCGTCATAGAACTTTCGCGAACCTTCTAGAACATTGTCCTTATAGAACTTTCAAGAAATTTATTGAATGTACAGAAACCTTCTTGACATACCTACACATTCCGCCTTTTTTTAGTTTTTTAGTTTAGAACCTTATAGAACTTTTAGGAATTTTCTAGAACCTTCTCTTTCCAGAACTTTCTAGAGCAAGTTTTTCCAGAACCTTCTAGACTCACCGACAGAGTCGGCGCGCCAATTTTGAAACAATCTGAAGCATTTGCGGCCTTCCCATAACAAAACAATGTGCTAGAAAGCACATTTTCGTCACCCACTCCCACCCACGCACAGTCACCCCCACCAAACTCGCATATTCTCGATGTGACACCAAGGGCTATCCACCACCATAACCACTGGTGGGTGGTTGTGGCTGGTTGTGGAGAAAACTTGGCGGATAGGGAAACACGGGTTTCTTTATATATATTGATTACATCATCATCATCACTCTTGGCACTACAACCCTTAGTGGGTCATGGCCTCCTCAATAATTTTCCTCCATCATCTCGGTCTAGTGCCAGCTCTCTCCAGTTTCGAAGCTCCAAGGCAGAGATCTCTTTGAGGACGTTGCCACTCCATCTTAATTTTGGCCTTCCTAAGCTCCTTCGCCCTATTGGCCTTGAGTTCAGCAGGGACTTTGGTGCTTGATGCTCGGACATTCTCTCCACGTGACCCAGCCACCGAAGTCTTCCCAGTTTTTTTAATTTTGTGACGTTTGGCTCCTTAAATAGAGTATAGAGCTCATTGTTGTAACGTCTGCGCCAAAGTCCATTTTCTAGAACCGGTCCGAAGATACGCCTCAAAATTTTCCTTTCAAGCACATACTTGTTCAAATTACGTACAAACTAATATCTTATTATTCAAACAATAATATATTTCTTTAGTAGCGCGGCGACATGCTTGAAAGGTTTATTACGTTTTTATTAGGCTGCGTTTTATTAGCATGAACTCATGAACCTTACATAGCATATGTAGAATTGCGTAAATCGCATAGGGTGGTTTTATTACCATGAAACGAATCTTCGTCGTCTCTATAGGCTGGACATTCACTACAAATGCATATTTCGGTGTTTTTTTACGAATAAATGACGTAATTATAAAACAGAATGCCGTTGGCATATCTTTATATAAATAAAGAGCGTTTAAAAATCAACAAAAAACGTAGAAATTTCTTGCAAATTTAAAACATTATAACTTTATTAATATTGAATATTTATTAATATCCTTAGTAAAGATTCTAGATAACGAAGTATACTTTATACGCATAAAAAAACATATTATGCGTAAATATAAATATTCATTAAAACTTTGCGCCGCCTAGGACAGTCAAAACGATTTTTTGGCCGCAGCCTGTCGAATAATGCTTATATTTTCTTAATTATTGTAAATAATGTTCAGTTTATTATTTTCACATAAGAACAAAGATTCTACCTAAGTTATTGCTCTAAAAAATTATATGAATAAATCTTAGTTCCAATAAAAAATAAGTAATAATAATAATTAATTGTTAACAAATTTCATAACGGTGTTAATTCTTAAAAAAAATGATGTGAATTGGATAGTGAATAAAATAAATAAATAAAAGTAGTTGAAAAGATTAAAGTAAATGTACATATAGGTACTAGTATTTTTAAAATTTTGGTTATATCTTAACTTTTAACAGGTTTCATGGAGCCAGTATTTCACTTTTGAAGAAAAATATGCGGGTTGTGGCTACAAGTTTTTAGTTTTGTGTTTAGAATGTTGAATATTTTTGGAGCTTGGAAGAGATGGAAATCTTTATGAAAAGGTTTTGGTGAATGTTGGTACAAGATAGTCGCAGTTCACCTATGCCCTTGCCCTATTTATGTCTGAAAAAATATTTTAAGTAAATATATCTGAGTGATGTCCAGCACGTAACATTCTCTGAAAAGTTCTTCTGAAGGAAAACAAAATGGCTTTTTATAAGTTTTGGATTATTTCTACTTGTGAATAAAGATTTTTTACAATTAACTTAATACAATATGAAAATATTATTCTACAAATATTTTTAAGAAATAAATAATTATGTATATTTTCAAAATATTTTTTTTTTGTAGAATTACAAAAAACTATGCTAGAAATAATTCAGAAAAAATGTAGAAAAATCAAGAAAAGATTAAATAAAACGTGCTATCAATCACAAAAAAAAACTTTTTCAAAATTTTTTAAAAACTCAGTGTCAAGTCAAGTCTTCACTAGAATTCTTAAAGGATTAATATAGTCATCAATAGTTATGATGTACACAATAGATATTTAAAAGTTTCATCATTGTTAAAATAGTTTTGTTATTCAGAATATTTTGAGTTTGTTCAAATCTTTCAGAACAGTGCTGGATTTATGTCACAGAGACATTATTAATCAATTAATGTATATTATAGATATCTCACAGAGACAAAACTGTATTTATTATGGGAAAGTAGGTATAGAAGTCATTTGGGTGTACATAGGACTTATGACCTATCTTTATGGTTGGCTTAAGTATATTGCTCTCAAAATTCCGTAAAAATCAATGTAGATTTTCTCATTAGCGACATCTGTGGGGATTTAGGGGAATGAAAATGGCTTTGTACAGGCCGCATGGAAAAGCGCTTACAACTCATATGTGAAAGCTTTCCACGCAATTTGAACATATATACAACTTCCAAAAAATGAATAAGCATGGTATATTCTATCATGGGTGGAAATGGCGAATGTTACATTGTGTAAAGTGATCACTTAAGCCAACCATAAAGATAGGTCATAAGTCCTATGTACACCCAAATGACTTCTATACCTACTTTCCTATAAGAAATACAGTTTCGTCTCTGTGAGATATCTATAATATACATTAATTAGTTTTGTTATTATTTTTAAGATATAAATGACAATTCTTTCTACAGTGATGTCATTTAGATCGAAATATTAAATATACTGTGGGAAGTAAGACAGAAACATACCAAATGATACTTGTAAGTTATAAAACATATTTTTATATGCAGATATGTTACTGGATTTTGTCCCCAGAGGAATGATTAATTAATTAAGATAAATTATAGAAGCCTCAAAGAGACGAAGCTATGTATATAAAAAAAATTGGATGGAAGTATTTTATGGCCCAGAGCTTACAACCTATACGGGCTTAAGTGACCACTCTACACAATGCAACGTTCACCAATTCCGTCGTAAGAACATCTACACATTATCAAAATTTTGAAAATTCTGTATATCGTCGCTGTATACAGGGTTATTTTGAAAACATTAATAACCTCGCAGGACTATATTCCTGCCTTTATTATGAGTGAAAAATGTCCAAGCTATCATGACCTAATTAATATCAATAGTTTTGGAGATATGCGACATCTAAGTTTGCATTATTTTTTCAATATTACTGTCTTATTTTTTATAAAACACTGGACTATCATTATATTAACTTATATCGATTACAAAAATTCATTAGTTTCAATACAAGTTAAATAAAATGATAAAAACACTGAAAAATCTCCAATTGGAGATTTTTCAGGGGTCGAAGGTTTTTTTAATTTTATTTGAGTTGTATTAAAGGGAATGAATTTTTCATATATGATATAAGTTACTGTAATGATAGTCCAACGTTTTACAAAATATAAGTCAGAAATATTGAGGAAAAAAAATGCAAACTTTGATGTCGCATATCTCCTCAACTATCGATATTAGGTCACAATAGCTTGAACATGACTCATAATCAAGGCAGGAGTATAGTTCTGCGAGGTTATTAATGTTTTCCAAATAACCCTGTATATACAGCGACGACATGTTCCAAATCTAAGAATCTTTCTATTAACATTTATTTAATTTTATTAATTAATCGTTTCTGTGAGACTATAATTTATCTTAATTATTTTTCAAAAAAAAAAATAGCCGAATAAATTCCAAAAATACATTAGTAACAAACGAAATCTTCTCATTTCAGGAGTGACATCATTGACTGCAGAGATGAAGTGGATGCGGTGAACGTAAGTACCCATTTGGTTATTTCCTTGGTAACATAAAACACTTTTAATATCCCATGTCGTTTCTCACATCCACGTAAACCGGTACCAGAAATGATTATCCCGCACAAAAATGGTACGTCCGTGGAAAATTTATTGATTTCCAATTTATTGCACACTTAAAGTGAATCCGTCAAAAGCAAGTCTCTCTGCATCACGACTGCATGGAAACGTACTAAAGCCATGTATTCACTAGGGGACAAATTGTCCCTCAACAGCACGCGCGGCATAGAGTCTACGTGACGTTGCAACGTCGTGCACTGTTCCGCGACCTCGCGCACAACATTTCTACGTGCCGTGGCAACGTTGCCATGCGCACGGTACCCGAGCGTACTCACTGCAACATTCCGCGGAGCGTCAGTACCACGTGGTATGTTTACGAGTGAATACGCATGCGCTGTATCTGTCAAGATGACAATGCGGGGAAACGAAATTGTTCTCGAACTCATCGAGCTGTATCGATCGAAGATCGCATAGAATGTCCGTCCTTCTTTCTCTTTGCAGTAAATAATTTCGCATTCTCCTCTTTTTTCTCCTCTTACTTTTCGATAAACTCATTAACATAAACAGATACGCGGCTATCATCATAACCTCATAGGGCGATATATTTCCGCGACGTCTGGAAAACAATAATTATTTGCAAAAAGGACCTTGTTTTTAATAATATTCAATTTACTACAGTAAAACCTCGTTAATTTGAAATTGCGACCCAAAAAAACATTTCGAATTGCGCGGAACCCCGTTTTCGCCAAATGAGATACCGCAGCTGTCAACATAAGCTCATCGGGTGACATGTCCGCGACAAGATATACGAGTCCCGGTGTGTACACGTCAAATGACCGCGTCATTGTCCCCGAAACATGAGCGTAGATGTTGATGCGACATGCCGAGCGGAATGTTTCGCGATTTGTCCCCTAGTGAATACATGGCTTAAATCCCAGTGGCGTGCAGCGCATACAAGCAAAAAAGCTGTGCATTAGTAAAGATTCTGGGAAAGAAATATTAATCAAATAATCAATGTATATTATAGACGTCTCATAGATGAAACCGTATTTTTATGAGAAAGTAGGTATAGAAGTCCTTGGGTGTACATAGGGTTTACGACCTATCGTACGGCTGGCTTAAGTTATCACTTCTATTCACATCACACGATGTAACGTTCGCCATTTCCACCCATGATACAATACCATGTCTACTAATTTTTGGAAGTTGTATATACAGGGTGTACCAGAGCTAGCAGCAGAAATTTCTTACTTATTTTTTGCAAAAAAGTTGAACTATCTTTACAGTAACTTATATCGATTATGAAAAATTCATTCGCTTTAATACAAGTCGAATAAAATGATTAAAACCTTACAAAAAATAAATAAATTATAAGGTTTTTATCATTTTATTTAAGTTTTATTGAAGCAAATAAAATATTGAAAAAAAATACAAACTTTGATATATCATATCTCCATAACTATTGATATTAGGTCATAGTTGCTTTAACATTTTAGACTCATAACATAGTCAGGAATCTACCGGCCAAGTTTCTGCTGCTAGCTCTGATACACCTGTATATTTAAATTATACGCCACGTTTCACATATCAGTTGCAATAATCCTGAGCGCGGCCGGCACCAAAGCTTTTTCATTCCCCTTAAATGACCACAGATGTCGCTAGTGAGACATCTATATTAATTTTGGATTTTTTTTAGCAATATCCTTTGTATGTGTAATGAAATTCTTCCGAATTACTAGCAGTACACTAGGATACGCCAGAAATATTATTTCAATTTTTATTACAATTTTTAGTAACAAAACTCCAAAATCAATATAGATGTCTCATTAGCGACATCTGTGGTCATTTAAGTGGAATGAAAAAGCTTTGGTGCCGGCCTCGCTGAGGATTGTTGCAACTCATATGTGAAACGTGGCATATAATTTAAATATATACAACTTCCAAAAATTATTAGACATGGTATACTATCATGGGTGGAAATGGCGAACATTACATTATGTAAAATGATCACTTAAGCCAGCCGTACTAAAGGTCTTAAGCCATATGTACACTTAAAGACTTCTATACCTTTCGTTCTCTTTCTTTCTATACTTTCTCTTTTCTCTTTTTTCTTTCTTATTTTCTTTCTATACTTTCCCATAAAAATAAAGTTCATAACAGTGAGACATCTTTAATATATATTAATTGATTAATGATGTCCCTGTGACAAAAATTCAGTACTCTTATGAAAAATTTGGACATACTCAAAATATTAATTAAATAATCCAATCTCAAGAAAAAGTCGATTTAATTAATTCGTCCTACGGCTTGATGTATATTTCAGTTATTTCTGTATCCAATTTCATGTCAATTCATAATTTATTTATGCCCAACAAATTTGTTCCTTAGATCTAGTCAAGTCGAGAAAAAACTCATCCTGAACTGTGTATTTTGACTCATCTTTATATCTGCGAGTTTTTTGTAGTAGAAAAGTAAATATTTCATGAAATAGCGTGATTCTTCGAAAGGTTCAATGTCAGGTAAGAACTGCGCGCACATCACTCGCAGAAATGTCATTTTTTACAAATCAACCCAAAACTTTTTCTGTTTTTTCTATGGTGAATTCCATCTATCAAATCATAATGATTATGTTGAGTACGTTTGTTCTTTTATTTTATTATTTTTATATGAATTAATGAGTTTATTCATGTATTATTTTATGGTAATTTATTAAGAAACTTCGTAAAATATAGATTTTTGAACATTTTATACGCAATATGAAAATGTTTATTTACGACGACATTGTCAACGATGATATCATAAAATGTTTGATTTATTTTTTCTTCTTCTTCAAGTGTAGCAAATTTATTTTGTGGTAACATAATTATAATTAATATAAATTAACTTTGTTTAAACCACTTATTTATTGAAAAAAATCAAAATTTTGGTTGATTTAAACAAAGTTAATTTATATTAATTATGTTTGATTTATTTTTGTGAAAAGAAACGTATATCTGAAATAAGTATTATTCCCGATTTAATTATAAATCATCTTAGAAATATATTGAAAATTTTTGCCGTATTACCTATATGTAATATATTTATTTATTTAGAAAATCCTTCTTTACAATACTTATTTTATAGTGCAGTTATTTTTGTGGATTAAAGCTACTCAGAATAGTTCATTATATATAGTTAAAAAATTACACAATATGTATATACCCATGTAGGTATACGGGTATTTATATTTTTTAAATATAGGTATATAGACGGTCACAGCATAACCTAAGTTTATACCCACTGCACGCCACTGCTAATCCAATAACTTGGAAAAACCAATCTCGAGAAAAGTGGGCCGCCAATGAGAGCAGCTCAGGAAACTGCGCAAAATGCACGCACAGTACTAAAGATTTTATTATGTACAGAATGATGTACTGCATTTCGAGAAATTGACGCAAAATTTCCAAATCGCTTCTTCTTCTGATGACTGTCAGAAGCAGAAGATCGAAAACCTAAATATCGGTTTCTGGTACAGAGCCACCACTTTGGTGCTTAAACCCTTTGCACTTCAGACTTTGCATTCAAGTAATTCAATTCAAGTAAAAGTGATAGATTGTGATGTGTGTGTTGTGTGTGTGTGATTATGCGCCTGTGTGTGTGTTTGTGTATGGTGTGTTCGGTATATTGAACTGCTACCATAGCAATAGAAAAATGCAACACTTTTGGTTCGCGTACGGAGAAAGTTAGCGTCATATGTTTTTCACATAATAGAGGGTTCCGAACAAACGCGACTAATTTCAATGGATAGATTGGATTTATAATATTTAAAAAAAAATGTAGCAAATTCTGCATTCGTAATCGCCACTTCTAAAGCAGTGGCCGGCAAACTTATTAGCCAAAGAGCCTAATATGTACATAACAACGATAAATAAACTAAATTACGGGTACACCGAATAAAAGTTGATTTTATGCTTGCATTTGTTGTTTTCCAATATTTCCAAATCAACACAAAGACGTTCCAATATAGATCTCTACATTTCCTTGTTCTTTAAATCCAGCAATTGTATTTCAAATTTACCAATGTCAATGCCAAGGAGAAAATTTCAAATCTGTTGTAATATGTGTGTTTGTGTATGGCGTGTGCGGTATATTGAACTGCTACCACAGCAATAGAAAAATGCAACACTTTTGGTTCGCGTACGGAGAAAGTTAGCGTCATATGTTTTTTACATACTAGAGGGTTCCGAAAAAACGCGACAAACTTCAATGGATTTTTCGAGAAAATGCTTTCGGTACATTGAACTGCCACCATAGCGATAGAAATATGCAACACTGGTCGTTCGCGAATGATGAATGTGTGTGTGTGTGTGTGTGTATGTATTTTTGTGTATGTGTGTGTATGTATGTGTGCGTGTGTAAATGTGTGTATGTGCGTATTTGTGTGAGTGTGTGTGTGTGTTTGTGTATGGTGTGTGCATATATATTGAACTGCTACCACAGCAATAGAAAAATGCAACACTTTTGGTTCGCGTATGGAGAAAGTTTGCGTCATATGTTTTTCACATACTTGAAGGTGCTGAACAAACGCGACTAATTTCAGTGGATTATTTTCAATGCATAGATTGTATTCATATATATATTTTTTAAATGTAGCAAATTCTGCATTCGTAATTGCCACCCGTACATTTATTAAAGCAGTGGCCGGCAAACTTATTAGCCAAAGAGCCTAACATGTACGTAACAACGATTAAAAAAGTTTGAGAGGCAAATCTGTTTATTGATTTAGTAAACCTTTATTATAATTTTAGCACTTCATTAAATTACAGGTACACCGAATAAAACTTGATTTTAAATTCGTATCCGATTAAATGCATCACAGAAATATGCAACCGAATAACTACAATTGTATAAAAGTAATGTAAGTGTTTATACCAGCGCTTACAGGTAGTACAGGGTTACAGGGCCAATCGGAGGCGCTATTTTAAAAATGTGCTGAGACAGTTTGAGTGTCCCAACTCTCTACCTATTCTCCTCTCTATCTGGGGTATTCTTACACCCCCAATTTCCATTTTTCCTACTGCTCCAAATAAGTAATTCGCCTGACTGCGACATAATAGAGGCCACGGCAGATCCTTTGCCTCTACAGGTGAGGAAAATGTCGTGGTAACAGGGTTCCATGATTAATAGAAGAATCTAGAATAGCCTAGAATCTCTCTCCCTGAAACCGTAATTAAACACTTATACAGGGTTATTTGTAAAACATTAATAACCTCGCAGGACTATATTCCTGCCTTGATTATGAGTCGAAAATGTTCAAGCTATTATGACCTAATATCAATAGTTATGGAGATATGCGACATCAAAGTTTGCATTATTTTTTCAATATTTCCGACTTATTTTTTGTAAAACATTGGACTATCATTACAGTAACTTATATCGAATATGAAAAATTCCTTCCCTTTAATACAAGTCAAATAAAAAAATAAAAACCCTCGAATTCCAATTGGAAAACATTCCAATTGGGATTTTTTCAGGGTTTTTATCATTTAATTTAACGTGTATTGAAACCAATGAATTTTTCGTAATTGATATGAGTTACTGTAATGATAGTCCAATGTTTTACAAAAAATAAGTTGGAAATATTGAAAAAAAAAAAAATGCAAACTTTGATGTCGCATTGTTGTCCTTAACTATTGATATTAGGTCGCAATAGCTTGAATATTTTCGACTCATAATCAAGGGAGGAATATAGCCCTGCGAGGTTATTAATGTTTTACAAATAACCCTGTATAAGCACAGATTTTCGCCTAATTTCAAGTATTCGTTTAAGTTCGTGACATGAATGCTAATGATTGTAGAAAACAAGTTGAAGTAATTACAGTCTAGAAGTAGGCAAGAATGTGGAAACCTAATTTCACACTGATTTATCAGTGATTGGCTCTGATGAAGGTCAGCAAAGTAAAGAAAAAAAAATATTAATGAAAAACTAACCCATAAAAACTAAGTTTTTATTACACCCCCTTTCTCATTTGTATTGTTTCCAATTTGATAATCTATCAACATATTCCTCTTGCTTTAAGTTCATGTGGAAAATCTATTCCATGTATATTGATATCCTTAAAATTTATAGAATATTGAAAACGTAATAATTAGCGCATTCTCCACGCGTCGGGCTCCTTTCTCATTTGTATGGTTTCCAATTAAAAAAATTCGAAAAATCCAAATTAATCTATAATTAATTTTTTTTAAACGAACCTGCAAAGTTTCAGCTCGATTGGATAACGGGAAAAGGGTTAAAAATCGATCCAAAATTTCTTCGTCAGACAAGCAGACGCAACGAGTTAAAAGAAAGGGAGTAAAAAGAAAACACCTTGATTAACTACTATTTATTATATTTTAACAATATTTTTATATGAAAGTGTGTTCTAAGAACACAGTTACTGGATTTAGTCCCCAGAGGGATGATTAATTAATTAATTATTTAATTAATTTAAGGATAAATTATAGAAGTCTCACAGAGACGAAGTTATTTATATATGAGAAAAATGGAATTGGTGAACGTTGCATCGTGTAGAGTGATTACTTAAGCCAGCCCATAGAGGTTGTAAGCCCTTAGCCATCGTATAAGAGACTTCCATTCACTTTTTTCATGTAAAAATAGATTCGTCTCTGTGTGACTTCTATAATTTATCCTTAATTCACTATTTATTAAATTATCAACAAGTTTCGAGACCAACAGTAGGTACCTTTATCAGGATACGATTAACAAAAAAATCATCAGAATAGGTACTTAAAAAAAAAAATTCTAAATACACACATTAACAAAACATGTCTATAATTCAATAAATATTGGTTTATGTAAAGTTTTTTTTAGTATAGTGTTACCACAAAGTTATTTTGCTGTTATAGAAGAACTTTCTTTAATTTAACTTCAAGTAATATTGATGCCACTGTTACTTCGTCAGGCCGGACGCATACTAACCGATCCATAAAAAGACATACATACTAAGAGAAATTAATAATTGACAGGCGCAGTTGAGGCGGGAATGGCAGAGATATTTTTAAAATATTAATAATTATATCCAATGACCAAATTAACGTTAGAATATTTAATATTAAATATAGGTAAGTAATGAAAATGGCTTTAAAGATTATTGTGTACAGATTAATTGCAGTACTAGTGATTCAAAGTGTTGTTTTTTTATCAAATGCTGTTTTATTGTGACAATTTGGACACAAACTATCGTTCAAATTCTAGCATACCTCGGATGCACAAACTGGGCAATGAACTACCTACATATGTCGACATTTTAAATCTATCTCTTTCAAAATTTGAAAAATCATTATAAGATCATTTCTTTTCAAAATATTAAATTTTTACATAATGTCTTAAATTTTTTATATATACCTGGCTATTCAAATTTAATATTGCTATATTATCGGTGAGTAAAAATTTCTGAGATCACTACTTTACACTTTTTTGCATATATACTTTTTTTTACATATATGTCTAACCTCATTATGTTTAAACTATGTATATATACTTTTTTACATTTATACCCTTTATTTTTCTTTTACATTTAATCGTTTGTTATATTTTAATTATGTATAAACCTGTTGTAAAAGGCTATTAAGCCGTGTGATTAATAAAATAAATAAATAAATAAATCATCAGCGTGTGAATCATATGTTAGCATATCTAAACCGAGTATAACATGTATCTTGCGTCTTCGTTAGGCCTGACATAAAATGATTACACCTGTACGATTCGTTATTTTCACGGTTACTCGACGTCTATGTAAATTGGCAAGACAGTTCCTTCAGTCATGCCAACGAGTCGCCCTGGTAACACATATAATTTAGGAACGACAATGATTAGTGTTGAATACATAGCAAAATGATATCTCATATAATCATCCGTATTCTGAAAATAACAATGTCTGGATCTTTAAGATCTTTATCCCAACACTTAATAGACGATAATAAAAATTAAAAATGTCCAGAGCGGATTTTGTAATTCTGCGGCTCAAATACACTGTATTAAAAGATGGTATAAGAAAGATTGTTTCTTACAAACGTATTCATTTCTTCATCCACAGCGTCCAGATGAAATATCATGGCTAAACTTGTCATGACCGTGTTCGGCGTTACCGCGTATTCAAATCTTCACATCTTGATTTTTGACAGATAACAATTTACATCTTTCTCCCTCCCTCTATATCTATCTCATGTAGAAACTTACAGAAACAAACACCGACGTAAAGCTATGTCTCGTTTATTTTTATTTTTTATTATCGTCTCTTAAGTGTTGGGATAAAGATCTTAAAGATCCAGACATATCTGTCAAAAAATGTCAAGATGGGAAGATTTGAATACGCGGTAACGCCGAACGCGGTTTCGACAAGTTTAGCCATGATATTTCATCTGGACGCTGTGGATGAAGAAATGAATACGTTTGTAAGAAAGAATCTTTCTTATATCATCTATTAATACAGTGTATTTGAGCCGTAGAATTCCAAAATCCGCTCTGGACATTTTTAATTTTTATTATCGTCTATTAAGTGTTGGGATAAAGATCTTAAAGATCCAGACATTGTTATTTTCAGAATCGGGCCGATAATCAGGATCCGTGTTTGATGGACACGGATCCTGATTATACTATAATTTTGGATTTTTGGAAATTTTTTATTACTCCCTTTCGTAAGCCCAACGCGTAGGTTATACGCCAAACCAGTTTCCACTAGTAAATGAGAAAGGGAGTATAATAAAAACACTACCGGTAACTCGACATGGTTCCACATTGCGCAAAAAAAAAACTGATTTTTACCTGGATCATTTTTTAAAGATTCTCGAGAACGCTACCTAATCTAAAATGTTAGTGTTGTGTTCCTGCAACAAATGAATCCAGAACATGGCTGTCGGCAAATATTATAGAAGCCCTACAATAACACACCAAACCGAGTCATAGAAGGATTTTGTGAGAATTATTGTACCGAACTCGTAGACTGTTATAATTCAAAAATATTGTTATCGCTGCTTCTTAGAGCAAAGGTTTTAAATGTGTTTTTTGCTCTGTGTACTGCACGGAGCCAGTGAAGGTAAGTATAACTTCTTCTTCTTCTTCTTCTTCATCAGCCTTCATCTCTCCACTGCTGGATATAGGCCTCTTCCATACCCTTCCATCCTTCCTTGTTGTTTGCTAATTGTAGCCATTTCTTTCCCCCCACAGCGGCTGTATCGTCGGCCCATCTCTTTTGAGGTCCTCCGACGCCTCTTTTATTCTCCCAAGGTCTCCATTTCAGAACTCTGGGAGGAAAGCCATCTTGTAGCATCCTGCCTTGCAACATGTCCTGCCCATTGTCATTTTAGCTTCACTACACGATCCATCATATCCACTTCTCTAGTTCTGCGCCTTATTTCGTAATTTCTAATTCTCTTAGACTTACTCTAAGCATGGATCTCTCCATGGATCGTTGCGTGCATTTGAGCTTTTGTACACTCTTATTTGTAAGGGCCATAGTCTCCACTTCATACGTCATCACTGGCAGTACGCATGATTCAAAGGCTTTTCTTTTTAGGCTAATTGGGATATCTTTGTTCTCGAAGTTACGTTTGAATTTGCCAAAATCCGGCCCAGCTCAATCCTATTCGTCTTGGCAATCTTTGTCCATTATTATCTTGTGTCCTAGGTATATATGTATATTAATCTACTATTTCAATATTATTATCATTGATAGTGATGACTTTGTTCTCTGGACTCTATGAATATAAAGAAAACAAAAAAAAAATTGAGTCCAAAGTATAACATAACTATAAGTAATTTTATTTATTAATATATGAGCAGTCTAAACGTCGTATACTTCGTTCAATATTGTATAGCGCGTTCAGCTCAATATACCTCTAGCAGTTGGATGTCCACAGTGTCTGGGTGTTCTAAAAAATAACTGTTAATTTAATGTCGAAGCTACATGATTTAATGTCAAGTAGATTTCTACCACTACGCAAATCAGTTATAGTAATCTGGAGATTGTCCAAAAGTTATTTAAATTAGGTACTAATATTATTTTAAAAATTGGTAAAAATCATATTATTAATTTTGCATTAACTTTGTGGTTAGACATTATAACAGAATGTTAGTTAACTTAGTAAAAACCACTACCAGATTTAGGATCTACCGGTTTTGAGACGCTCCTACCCGTCCTTCGTCAGGATCTACACTACTATATTCACAACACTATACACCTCAATCAAAATAGTATTGTTAAACATTCACCAATATTGATCACATGCGTGTTAATCTTCTCAGAGACAATGCACTAACATAACTAATTGTCTAACATGAGATGTTTGTCATGCTTGTTCAAAAATTCTAAAACTCGGCCAAATACAACAAATGAATTTTGTGTCCATATTATATTATCTATTATAGGTACTGATACACATGCTTATTTTTGAGCATACTAATTAGTATGCTCTAACAACTGTACTCACTTGCTCGTATTTAGCATGTCTTGAATGAGCACGCTCAAAGCTAACAATCAAACACACGTGCTTATTACTGGCATGCTCTTGTCATAGAATAGAGACGCTATTGTTCAAAATGGAAACTTTGCAAACTGAAACAGGAAATTCGAGTGAACCAATAAATCAAAACAATTCCCGAGTTTCAATCCGCACATTTTTGATTTTAGTTTTTATAATTTTATTTTAATAATTGAATCATTCATGTATTTTAATAAAGTTTCATAAACATTATTTATTGCTGTATTATTTTTACACAGCGGTGACCGAGTATTCCACAGACATTCGTGTTTCAAAAGTAATGTTTTGTCATATCCCCAACGCGCCATATTTATTTCATCTGTCGCGGACTGAGAAGATCGCATCGATAATCGATACTAGCCGCGAATGACATTAGCATGCTCACAAGCAAGCCTGTTCACACATGCTCAAAATATACCCCTTCCACCTGCAAATCAAATGAGCGTGCAATAGGTCGACCACAATCAAATGACCACTCCCTGGCTTTGTCCGGTAAGAAGAAAGCGGGGGAAAGTTGCCTGGCAAGCCCGTATTACAAGCCTCAAAATGATAATCCAAATAAATAAATATTTTTTAGTTTAAAAAAGGTTACTTACTTACTAGAAAAACTTATTTTGTGTTCATTTTTTGCATGGTAACAAATCACATATTTTTTGCGCTCATTATTTTGAATGCGATCTAGCTATAGTAATGAGCATGCTCATTATTAGCAATGTGCGTACACACATGCCACCAAGTAGCAAAGGCTCAAGATGCTCAATACTGCGCATGCTCACGTGCCAGTAATGAGCATGTATATCAGTATCTTAAATCGAACTATTATGTAATATGTTATCCATAGACCTTCCAGGTCTCTTTCATATTTTAAATAAATAAATAAAAAATAGCGATATTTTTATTAATAGAATAGGTCAGAATAGATGGTTTAGTTTTACTCAACAATTTTTTTAGGCGTATACAGGGTTATTTGTAAAACATTGATAACCTCGCAGGACTATATTCCTGCCTTGATTATGAGTCGAAAATGTTCAAGCTATTATGAACTAATGTCAATAGTTAAGGAGATATGCGACATCAAAGTTTGCATTTTTTTTCAATGTTTCTGAATTGTTTTTTGTACAACGTTGGACTATCATTACAGTAACTTATATCGAATATGAAAAATTCATTCCCTTTAATATAAGTCAAATAAAAAAATAAAAACCTTCGAATTCCAATTGGAAAACATTCCTATCGGAATTTTTTCAGGGTTTTTATCACATTATTTAACTTGTATTGAAACGAATGAATTTTTCGTAATCGATATGAGTTACTGTAATGATAGTCCAACGTTTTACAAAAAATAAGTCAGAAATATTGAGAAAAAAATGCAAACTTTGATGTCGCATATCTCCTAAACTATTGATATTAGGTCGTAATAGCTTGAACATTTTCGACTCATAATCAAGGCAGGAATATAGTCCTGCGAAATTATTAATGTTTTACAAATAACCCTGTATACATTTGACTAGGCTGAGAGATAAATTCTCTCGACGCAAATATTCAAAACACGTCGCGCAGTTGGTGCAGAACACACGTTCGCTCTGTCCCATTCCTTTGCATACAAAAAGAGGGTAAGAAGCAAACGATGCCGGAATAAAAATTATCGAATTATGTATTTTGATTTATAACTTCGGCGTGAGAAATCTAAAATAGCAGTCACTCTGACAACCGGAAAAATATTCCAAAACTGACGTCTAAATTCTTGCCAAAATCGCTGTACGTAAATTATGCGCGCCAGCCAAATTTCGCCTATTTTAAAATAACATTTTTTATCGTTTTATATGAGAAGTGGAAGGAACTATAATAATAATTATATAATGAAATAACGTCTCTATTAGGAATTTTCATTTTAAGTTCTTCTTCTTCTTTTGGTGTCATGTCAGGTCCCCCCAACGTTGACTATAGGTACAGATACACATGCTTCTTTACTGGCATGCTAATGAGCATGCCATTAATAATCATGCCCTAACAACTGTACACACTTGCTCATTACTGGCATGCTTATTAGTGGCATGCTCATAAATAAGCATGTCCAAAGCTAACAATCAAACACACATGCTTATTAGTGGCATGCTCTTGTCATAGAATAGAGACGGTCTTGTTCAAAATGGAAACTTTGCAAACTGAAATAGAAAATTCAAGTGAACCAATAAATCAAAAAAGTTCCCGAGTTTCCAACCGCACATTTTTGATTTTAGTTTATATAATTTTTATTGTAAGATTTGAATCATTCATGCCTATTAATAAAGTTTCGTAAACATTATTTCTCACTATATTATTTTTACACAACGGTGACCGAGTATTCCACAGACATTCGTGATTCTTATAATAAGTCACGAAAAGTAATGTTTTATCATCTCCCAACGCGCCATATTTGTTTCATCCGTCGCGGACTGAGAAGATCGCATTGATAATACTAGCCGCGAAGCCCGCGAATGACATAAGCATGCTCATAAATAAGCAAGTCTGTTCACACATGCTCCAAAAAGATACCACCCTTCTCTATGGGGAATGACAGTGGCATGCTTATAAATCAACCGGCGGTTGATTTTTGAGCATGCCACCTAGGTTGGCAAGCTCATTTTCTAGCAATGTGCGTACACACAGGCCACTAATAAGAGCGCCACTGTCAAAGTCCGATACTGCCGGCAATGCTTCATTGCTGCCACTAAGAAGCATGTGTATCAGACGCTTATCACCCGAGAGAAAGCGTCCCTGTCCTGGGCAGCACGAAACAGCTCTCCAACACTTCTTATGCCCGTCCAGTCGCGTATATTGCGGAGCCAGGAAATTTGTCTCCTTCCAACACCTCTACGACCCTCTATCTTGCCCATAAGAATCAGGTGGAGCAATTCATATTTTTCTCCTCTGAGCACATGACCCAAATACGATACCTTTCGGATTTTGATATTTGTCAGCAACTCTCTATTCACTCTAGCTCTTTGAAGAACTCTTGTGTTGCTGACCATATCCGTCCAGGGTATCCGGAGCATTCTCCGAAGTTTAAGTTACAAATTATTTAATCAAGATTAATTATAGATGTCTCACAGAGATGAAGTTATTTATATGGGAAACTATGAATGTAAGTCTTTTGGGCAGTTATAGGTCTTACGTCTCCTACTGTTTTATATACTATTTCATGGGAATGACAAAATTCAACGATAGATGGCGACAACGCAGTTGTATCAAGTCGACATACATAAATACCATATATACAACTTTCCTCATTTTATAGATAGGTGGTCAATCACTTTAACCAGTCTGTAGGCGGCCAAAAAATACTAACATAAATACTTTCCAATATAAATAGCTTCGTCTCTGTGAGACATATATATTTTATCTTAATTTAAAAGTGATCCATTTGGGGACAAAATCCAGTAATTATTTTTCTTGAAAAGTTGTAAATACATACCCATAATATGCACAAATTATTTATTTGTAAGAGATGTAGAAGTCATCTCTAATAGTTATTCAAAATGTTATCGTGGAAAAGTAGACAGTTTTATTGGTAATTTTTTTAAGGATTTTTAATTATTGAACATAATTTTACCGCATTTTAAATGCTAGAAACTATATATTTTTATATCACTATATTTTATTAAATACTTTATTTTATGTATAAATAATGTAATAGACGACAATTTTGCTTCCTACTCCTCGACCTCTGCCTATTTGTGTCAGCATATTGGGTCCATAATAGAGTTATTTTAGAATTTACTGCCTACGTATCTAACGTATATAAGCTCGATTTTACAGCTTCGGTATTATTAGAACCTCGCCATTTTAATACATATAATAATACCAGTGGCATGCAGTAGAATGTCATAGAAATTATTTAACAATTCAATATTAAATTTAGAATATGATTGCGAATTCCTTCGAAATGGTAATTTCTTTTATTGCTCCATACCTTTGTTTGACTTGGCTTAAAATAGTTTCAACCATTTCTACTTCGAAAATGTTTCATAAAGACAATGGTCAAAAAGTTATGCTTATCTACAAAATTAACAGAATAACTAATTGTATCAACAGAAACAAATCCATTTAATATTTCAATTATTGTTAATTATTCATCTTGCTCACTTGATGGGTAAATGACGCCATCAAAATAATGTAAATGTGTTATAAAATAACATTGGAATACACTGTAAAATACCGTGTTAAATTTTATGAAATAACTTTGGAATACACTATAAAATAACGTGTTAAAATTTATTAAATAACGTTGGAGTACATAATAAAATACCGTGTTGAATTTTATGAAATAACGTTAGAATACAGTATAAAATACCGTGTTAAATTTTATGAAATAACGTTGAAATACACTATAAAATACCGTGTTAAATTTTATGAAATAACGTTGGAGAATACTATAAAATACCGTGTTAAATGTTATAAAATAACGTTGGAATACATTATAAAATACCGTGTTAAATTTTATGAAATAACTTGTTGTTTTATTGTTGAAATAGTTGGAGTACACTATAAAATACCGAGTTAAATTTTATGAAATAACGTTGGAGTACACTACAAAATGCCGTGGAGAATTAGTAAAAAATGTCATTATACGCAGTTTTCACTCGAGGCAATCCTTTTCGAAGTTTATGAGATACCATAAGAGAATTTTATATGCCAGACATAGCCTTAAAATTGAACATAATACAACTTTTGTAAGGAAATGTCCAGTTCAGTAAAATTGTTAAGAGGATAGAACCTACTAATTGCATGCTCGCAAACAAGTAAATCGAAAATGAAACAACGACATTACGTTGCCAGGATTAGTAGAAATCAAAATTCTAGCTGTAAGTTACGGAAACCTGCGTTAATCCATGTGATAAGGGATAGAATTTTGGGGGACATATGTTATTATTTCCTTATAATTTTCTGAGCCTTTTTGCCGGGTTTAGATAAAGGGGAAACAACTATCCCAAATTCTTGTTTCTACCGTAAAAGTGACTTATCAAATAAATCATACTCGTTACCATAATAACTAAACATTATATTAAATACACTTAAGCATTTAAAATACAATATATATATATATATAGATATAGATATATATATATATCTAATATATATATAGATACTATATACTATATATATCTATACATCTAGATATATATCTACATATACATATATCTTCTATATAGAACCCGTGTTTCCCTATCCGCAGTTTCTCCATAACTCAGCTCACCACCATCCACCGTGTTTATGGTGGTGCCATAGCCCTTTGGTGTCACATCGAAAATATGCGAGTTGGTAGGGGTTGGGAGTGGGTTGCCGAAAATGTGGCTTTCTAGCACATTGTTTTGTTATGGGAAGGCCGCAAATGCTTCAGATTGTTTCAAAATAGGCGCGCCAACTGTGTCGGTGAGTCTAGAAGGTTCCGGAAAAACCTGCTCTAGAAAGTTCTGGAAGGAGAAGGTTCTAGAAAATTCCGAAAGTTCTATAACGTTTTAAACTGAGTGGCGGAATGTGTCGGTGTGTCTAGAAGATTCCTGTACATTCGACAAATTTCTTGAAAGTTCTAGAAGGCAAATGTTCTAGAAGGTTCGCGAAAGTCCTATGACGATCCAAACATGTACTAAAAATCTACGCGTGCGAAGCCGCGCGGGCACAGCTAGTCTTTGATATATTTTTTAGAAATTCACACATAATAAAGCCACCACATTCACATTTTAGAAATTAAAATACATGTCCTTTTACGTTATGTGAGATGGAATGCAAAGAATTTATTTGTGAATTCGGTACCCAAATGTATCTAAAAACCTATCTAAAATTTTAATTAAAATGTAATATAAACAGTCTTAATATGTCAACAAGTGAAGTATTATTGAATGGCCTAATCTTAGCAACAAAGTATCTTGTCAATGATGATAAAATAGGCTCTGCACACAGTGACGGACTTAGAACTTAGGCGATTGCAAGATTATTTTGAGGCCTCACCTTTCAAAATAAAAATTTAGCACATCTATTTATTTATTTAACGCCCTTAAGGGCTTTTACAATATACAGAATATTTTTTTTAAAAAATAACATAAGACAGTTAAAATAATAATAACAATAATAATACAGAAAAACATAAGAAAAACATAAGATAAAATTATAATAAAGTTAAAGGTACAAATAATAATAGTTAAAGGTAAAATAGAAAGATTTATTGTCCATTTCCATTTCGTTGGGATGTAAACAATTGTATCAGCTTTGTCCTATAAACAGTTATACTATCAGTAAAAAATTTATGCATGCGAACAAAAAAAATGCGGACAAAAAATCATCGTCTATAAACAAATCGATGTCCAGCAAGTGCCATCACAGCGAAGACGCACACTACCAGCCAATGCTTCTGATTTTGTATATTTGTTCCGAGGCTGGTGTCAAGCGTGGGGATGTTGTAACTTTGACATATGTTAACTTGTATCTTCGTAATTATCTAATAAATACTTAATTTTTTTTACATCAATGTAAACAGTAACTACAGGACAGGAGAAAAGATTAAAGAGTTAAGGTTGTTATTACGGTCGTTAGACATGTTTAACTGTAAATGGTTGCGGATATTTTATACGAACCGTATGTTTTTCCGAGAAACGATTCTCGTCGTTTCGTTGAATGCTTATTCAACGTCATCAGGAGGGCGACCTTTACCCGCGGAGGCAGAGGGCGGACTGATTACTTCTTTCAACAAAGTGCATATAATTATACTACGCCACTCGAATAGCAGTATCGTCCGCACATCTGCCTCCGCGGGAAATGGTTCGGTCCTCCTGATGACGTTGAATAAGCATTCAACGAAACGTCGAGAATCGTTTCTCGGAAAAACATACGGTTCGTATAAAATATCCGAGAGGAAAGATGTCAAAAATGCGATGAAAAATTTTTCTCAACTCTCTCCTGCAAAGTAACAGATTTTCAGATAGACTACTTTACGTAGCTTCGTCTCTGTGATATTGCCTGCCCAACATAACTTGGCGTGCGGCAAGATTGGAACTAAAACCCGCCCCGCTCGCACCCGGCGGTAACCCCTCGCCCTGTAATTCAGTACAATTTTGTATTTGCTCGGGAGCTGTGACATCTTGATTACAACAAAAATCCAAAAAAACAACCAAAACAGTCCGGGGTGGTGCAAGAACAATTGCCAATGAAGTATTAAAGTTTTGCGAAGCTGAAAAAGCAAATAATGGACCGACATTACCGTCTGATAGTTTGACCAATATAGCGGGGCGGTCAACCGCCGCAGAGCTTCGCCTGTTTACCAACTCCAAATTTATATTGAAGTCTTGCTGACACTGGTCCCAACATTTTATTCTAATCATTTATTGCGTATCAAATTTACACCTGGTTACGTTCTGTTCTCCGCGACAGGGCGAAGCCCTCCCATCGCACCCAAGTGTATAGTGGTGCAACTCTACATCTATAATTATCATCTTAAATTTTTTAAATTTTTAGCATAGTATAGCATAAATTTTATCATTACTGACCTATGTCTGTTTGTTTAAAATGTTGTAATTCTTTCTTTCTATATAAGTTATATGCCCTTAGTACTAATTCATAAATAGTTATCATTACTTGATTATTTCATTGTTGTTTAATTGTTTTATTCTTGCTTTCTATATATTAATTGGCCTATAGTATTCATAAATTTTATCTTACTGACATATTCTGTTTGCTTTAAATTTTGTTATTCTTTCTTTCTATATCTTAATTGCCTTAGTCCATATCAGACATATTTATCATTACTGACATATTTCTGTTTGTTTAAATTTTTTTTATTCTTTCTTTCTATATAATTAATATGCCTTAGTATATCATAAATGTTTATCATTACTGACATATTTCTGTTTGCTTAAATTTTTTATTCTTTCTTTCTATCTAATTAATATATTTCTAAATGTGGAGACCTGTAATTGGCCATCTATATTTTATCAATGTTTTCTATGCTTTTTTTTGTGCTGTTGGTCTTCCATAAACATTAAATAAATAAATAAATAAATAAATAGTCAAAAAAAAATGTGGACATTTTGTATTATTTTTGAGGCCCCAGCTTGTACCTCGAGCCAATCCGCGACTGCTTGCACAGCACACACTCTCTATCCTCCTCATCGTCTGCGTGAAGTTCCCACACAGAGAGCGCGCGTTTTCACCACTCTAAATCTTTTAAGATCTAATAAATCTCGGGTCACGGACACACGTCACTACTCGACCGTGGTGATTTTTCCGTTGTTTGAAATCTTCGATCACGATTCGATTGTTTACGCTTCGAATATTTTTCACGTCCAGAGTGTGAAGAATTCTAGCGCCGATAGAATTTTATTTACTACACAGAAACGCAGGTTAAGCCGCACAGCTCGGGCATACAGACGCAGACATTTTGTTAGTCACAATTCTGCACCAGGGTCGCTGAGCGTATTGTCGTAAAATTATTCGAGTACAAGTATTAAAAAATGTAAAAAAGGGCTTACTGCACTTTTTTTTCCAAATGAGTTGAACAGGATAGAAGAGTGTGGCGGTCAATCCTCTCTGCCTGCCCCTACGGGGAAACGGTGTGATGGTTAATTTCAATTATGGCCAATACGAATCTGTCAAAGGAAGCAAGACTAGCGGTACATAATGGCGTTCTAGTGCCAACCCTTATTGGAATTGGCAAAAGAGGAATGAAAGTAGACTGAATGCGGTGGAAATGCGGTCACTAAGACGCTTGTGCGGAAAATCTTTGGTCGATAGAGTGAGGAATGAACAAATTAGACATAAATGCAATGCTGGCTGTAGTGTGGTAGATAGAATAAAGAAAGGAGTGCTGAGATGGTTTGGTCATGTGGAACGTATTAACGAGGAAAGGATGGTTAAGTAAATATATGAGGCGAGTGTTGAAGGCAACAGGAATAGAGGGCGTCCGCGAAAGACCTGGCACGATCACGTACTACAAGTGTTTGAGGATGGCCCTGTTAAAAGCCGCAACAACCGTAGAACGTGTTTGAGAAGATGTATGAATGTGGCCGAAGCAAAAGTGGTGTGCCAGGATAGAAGAGTGTGGCGTTCAGTCTTCTCTGCCCACCCCTGCGGAAACGGCGTGATGGTTAGTTAATTAGTTAGTTATAAATTTGTTAAAAAGATCATCTCCGAAACACATACAGAGATTTATTTGCAAAACATTAATAACCTCGCAGGACTACATTCCTGCCTTGATTAAGAGTCTAAAATGTTCAAGCAGCCATGGCCTAATATCAATAATTATGGAGTTATGCAATATCAAAGTTTGCATATTTTTTTCAATATTTTTGACTTATTTTTTTACAAAACGTTGAACGACCATTACAGTAACTTATATCGATTACGAAAAATTCATTCGTTTCATTACAAGTTCAATGAAACAATAAAAACCAAGCAGAAATTCCAATTGGTATGTTTCCCAATTACAATTCGGGAGTGAATTTTTCATATTCGATATATGTCACTGTAATGATAGTCCAACGTTTTGATAAAATAAGTCACAAATATTGAAAAACAATGCATATTTTTATGTCGCATATCTCCATAATTATTGATATTAGGTCATGGCTGCTTGAACATTTTCGACTCATAATCAAGACAGGAATATGGTCCTGCGAGGTTATTAATGTTTTTCTAAACAACCCTATATACACAAATGATTAATTAAGTGCTCGTTAATTCTAATATAAAATTTTCTACATCCTATATAAAAATTATTGCAATCATTACAAATTAGTTTAGAGGCAATATTTTTATATGTATGTTCTGAGAACACAATTACTGGATTTTGTCCACAGAGGGATAATTATTAATTAAGATGAATTATAGTTATATGAAGTCTCACAGGGACCAAGCTATTTGTATGGGAAACGTGTGTGGAAATCTTTATAGGCTGACTCAGGGCTTATGACCTGCATGATCTGGCTTGAGTGATCGCATTTCACAATGTAACGTTCACCAATTCCAACGTAAGAACATAAAAAACATTATAATTTTTTTTTAATAATTCAATGAATGGTGGAACTGGTTAACGTTGGATTGTGTAAAGTGATCACTTAACCCAGCTCTTAAAGGTCATAAGCCCTGAGCCACTCTGCAATGACTTCCATACACATTTCCCATATAAATAGCTTCGTCTATGTGAGACTTGCATTATTTATTTTAATTAATATTTTATAAACTCCCTTTTTTTATAAAGTGTCATTCTTGTTCTTGATATTTTTTATATATAATTATTTAATTTATTATAGGTATAGAAAGTTGATGCTTTAGAATTTGGAATGTTTTTAATAATTGAATTAGGTATACCTACTATAATTATTATTACTTTTAAATATGATTTTTCTCGCTTACCAATAATAAATATTAGTGGATAAACAATAAATTTAAAGAACTTTTTTGTACCTTTTATAAACAAATAATTTTATTTATTTATTTATTTATTTTGTTTTAGGGAAAATTAACAGCAAAACAACAATCTTAAAAATATGAAATAATGGTTTTTACAATTATGCCAATTATAAATTTTCCACTGAATATAAAAATTAACTTTAACCTACTGTAATAGCGAGTGGAGAGGGTGGAGGGGAATGTGGGACGGGAGTAGAGGGGAAGATATAATGTATAAATTAGTTTGGGTGTGGTTGTGTAGATATTGTTTGTTTTATGTTTCTTATTGTTGCGTTGAAAATGTCAATGTGGTGATAGTTTGTGTTAAATGAATTTGTGGATCTGTACATAATTTTTTATTAAGTATTATGTATAATAAATATTTATTGCAATTTGATAATTTTCGATGTTGAAACCAATGATATAATAAACTGTAGATACGTTACAAGCGTGAAATCTAGGCAACTCAAAAGTAAGTCCTTACTTGCATTCGTTATCGAACGGACCTTCGTTGTGATCAGGCGCGAAGCTACGCAGATAAAGTAACAGAGTATCGTACACTATTGTAAGAATGAGTATGTTATTTTAGTCACTGTGACTTCAAATCACCTGATTTTTCCTTCTACACGCAGAGCGTTTTTGTGCAGTGATTTGTTTTCTCTTTCAATGCAATATTTGCTGCATATGAAAGCCGGCTAGTATGGGAATAACGTGTCTATACAGGGTTATTTGTAAAACATTAATAACCTCGCAGGACTATATTCCTGCCTTGATTATGAGTCGAAAATGCTGAAGCTATTATGACCTAATATCAATAGTTAAGGAGATATGCGACATCAAAGTTTGCATTTTTTTTTCAATATTTCTGACTTATTTTTTGTAAAACGTTGGACTATCATTACAGTAACTTATATCGATTACAGAAAATTTATTCGTTTCAATACAAGTTAAATAAAATGATAAAAACCCTGAAAAATTTCCAATTGGAATGTTTTCCAATTGGAATTCGGAGGTTATTATTATTTTATTTGACTTTTATAAAAGGGAATGAATTTTTCATATTCGATATAATTCACTGTAATGATTGTCTAACGTTTTACGAAAAATAAGTCAGAAATATTGAAAAAAAAAATGCAATCTTTGATGTCGCATATCTCCATAACTGTTGATATTAGGTCATAATAGCTTGAACATTTTCGACTGATAATCAAGGCAGGAATATAGTCCTGCGAGGTTATTAATGTTTTACAAATAACCCTGTATACATGGTATACATAACGTCAATGGTTGAAACTATTTCATTTATCTGACCAGTATTGGTTTATTATTATGAACACTTTTCATTTTCATATTCTAAAGGCATGTAAGTAGCTTTATTTTTTTTATTTCACAAAAGTTTCTATTCTTTCATTGTTATGTAAGGCTTCGTGTGCGAGACAGGGAGGACGGGCGCGTGATCTGAATCCTAATACAGCGGTATAACACAAAACCCGACGTATGGTTCCGTAGCAGAGAATCGTCGCACACGAATGATTCATAAAATCGTTTCGGACTCTAGTGATGTCTCACTACTACAATGTAGTACTACATTACATTGAAGTGTACACTTCACACATTTTGAAGTGTAGTGCACACTACAAACTCCACACCCCTCAAAGTTATTGAAAGTATACACTTCAAATAGTACACTTAATTTCATAGCGAACACTACAAAGTACACACACTTCAAAGTTATCGAAAGTACGAGCACATACTTCAAATAGTACATTTTTCTGGAAACTGAAACAACCCCCACCCCTCATGGTTTGAAAAATTTAGGGATTGAATAAAGAAATAACTTTTTTATATTTTGATTATGTATACTTCGATTTTTAAATTTAATTTTGTTAGTATACATTTGTTATCCTGACGAAGGGGCCATGGGCTCTGAAACATGTCGAATTTTTTTCAATTAAAAAGTGGTGTAAACAAAGTTTATTCCTATAAATTATAATTATAAAGTCACCATAAAATAATTTTGCTGTGTTTGAAGAAGAGAAAAATAATTTTAGTTTAGTTTAATGTTTAAAGGTATCTTTTTAAGGGTAAAAATCACAGCTCAACGCATTACGTCAAGAACACATTAGCTAAAAGGTCGTAAAAACAGTTAAGCGCTTGTTCAGACACAGCGGGAACCGTTCAGTTTCAGAATCGCGTTTCAAAACACGCGATTTGTGTCATCTGTTCACACAGCCGCGGTTAATAAGCGATTTGTGCGCGCGAAAATAAACGTCAGTTTGACAGTTCTGGTGCCGTTCTCCATCTTTGAATATCAGAGATATATTCGCTCATTACTTTGTTAACGACGGCCGTGTTCCACGGCAATACACATAAATATCATTCTGTCATTTCATTTTTGATGAATAAATATCTACTTCTCTAAAATACTATTTTTTTCCACCATTTCCAAATATCTCCACCAACTCCTGCCAAGTTTAGTTCTTGGCATATTTGAGTAATCCTCATACTGAAGATCCCATATTACAGGTCCTTTCTCCACTTCATCAATAAAAAATTCAGTGTCAAAGCGATCCATAACCATAGAAAAGAGAATATAATCCACGCGTGCTCCTGTTGTGACATGGAACCGTGCGGTGCCCGCAACGCGACTGAACGCTCTCGTAAGGCCCCATAGTAATAGGATCGTGCGGGCGCCGTGCGGGTCTATTTTCTAGCGGTTGGGTTGCGGGCACCGCAGCGGTTGACTAACCGCACGGTTGTGTCTGAACGATCACATACAAACCTAGGTAAATGAGACCCGCACGGATCTCATGCGATTCTGAAACGGCACGGTTCCCGCTATGTCTGAACAAGCGCTAAAAGGATCACTTGAAACCGCTTCTAGATTAGATTTTGCATTCGGCGCAGCCCTTTATGATGTCTCGTATTTCCCAAAATTCGGTGAACAGACGTTATTAAAACGATGTAACTTTTGAAATTCCTGGTACGACCATTCTTCATCCGTTCTAAATAAAAAAAAATAAAAATATATATTTTAATTCTCTACGTAATAATTGTTGTCACTAACGCTACTAGATGGTTCAAAGAATAATGAGGTATAAGAAGCAAAAACAATCTCTATTTAATAATGTCCATCACTAACAGCCTTCAGGTCGAAATATGTGATAAAAGTACGTCATTGCTTATTGGTTATGTTGAATATATGTAAATATATCTACGCAATAATAAAAATCCCAAAATAAGTAAAAAAACATTTTAGGTAAGTACCTACATAAGAAAATAATATTATCTAGGAACATAGAAATAAACATAAAGTAAACATAAAAATAATTAGTCACGCATAGTATATGAAAAATAGGAGCGTCTAGGAACATAGACGTGAAACATACATTTTTAAAAATTAAATATTAGAGGGTTTCACAAAAATATATTCAAATAAAAATAAGTAAGTAATTCGTTTTATTACAATTGCTTATGGCATACATTGGTTAATATTTTTTATTAACAAATCATTTAGAGAATTTAAAAATGGCAGAGTTATTTTCAAAGGTCCTTCTCCATGATACTCGCAACTGGTGGATGTAATCACATTACCAGGGTTTGAGAGAAATAAAAAAGGTAATATTCTTGTTAAATAATATTATGTAATTTTCCTTAAAAATTCATAACAAGCAAACGGCTCCATTAATAAAAAAAAATCGTACACTACATCGTAGATAATATATTATTATTTGTAAGATGTGCGGAAAATTTGAATAAGATCGGCTTAACAGTTTTTGAGATATTTTCTCAGTATACTAATATTTACCAGTTTGGTATGAAGTTTTTCGATAAAAAAGCAAAAGTGTAATGAAATTCATTTAAAAATTCATCCACCACTTAAGCTTCAAATTGCTATAACTCAACCAAATTTGGAATTTTTGAATAAGTTATAGGCTGAAATTATTCCTAGTGTTTACTCCAATAATATTTATCAAATAATTTGGCAAAACAGTATGAGAATGTCTTTAAAATTGAAACTGTTTTTATATTATGTACCTACTTGTATATTTTTTAAATAAAATTGTGTTTTCTTTATTATTTAATGCGAGTATGAACTCGACAATTTATAGTTTAAATATTGAAAATTTTGAATGGGGAAATATTTGGAAGACACATGAAATTTGAAATTTTGTATTTTGTTTCACAAAAATAAATATCAAGAAGTTATAAAAGGGAAGATTTTTAGAAAAGGGGCCGCATTTTATTAGTGTTATTCGGATCAGTTGGTCATAGAGCATTAGGATACTAATTTTTCAATTCAGTAATTCGTAGCTTCGTGCCAGTTTTTTAATATTTATTCCTTTTGGTCGCTATTTTTGAAGAATTTTCCCTTTGGTCGCTCAACTTATAATTTCATTTCGTGTTTTGCTAATCCTTATTTCGAACGATAAAAGAAACAGTCATTAAATTCATCGGTAAAGGTGGTGTTTAAAGTCATCATATTTTATTTCCGATTTATCGGTGGGTTGCTGCCAAGATCCGGAAAGAGATTTGAGTCGTGTAGACATTGATTAGTCTCTTTTCCCAGGGCTAGAACGAATACCTATAATAATAAATAAAAACGCATTTTTTAAAAGTCATGATGTGTAACCTCTTAAATTAATACAGAAATACTGAGCAAAGCATAATACACATAAAAGTATCCAGAAAGAGAAGTATTTGTGAAATAAATATTAAGTAAAAAATTATAAATGAATATAGGATAATAATGTGTAACAATACATGGCGTCTCCAAAATTTTTTTGAAATACATGTGTAAATAAAATTCAAGATAAAAGTGTTACGATTCGACATTCTATTTTTAACGCAGTTTTGTGACACATTAAACTGGGTGCCCCCGTTAAACATATTTAACGCTGAAAGCAGACCTTTGAGCGCCAACTCCAAGCGTTAAAAGATGTAAGAAATATAGAAGATAGAAACAAAACATGCAAGCTTTAATGTTGTTTTATAAAGCTTCGTTAATTTCAAGTAAATTCTTTTAAAAATGTAACAAATTAGAGTTTTCAAATCGAAAAGCGACTCAGAAAATAAACAAACATCTTTTCGAGCGCAGTATAAAAGCCATCACGGTTTACGGTATCGCAAAAATCAAGTCTTGACTCTTATATAACATTGTACACTTCGTCAATTTTGATGTGCTGAATCCATACTAATAAATAAAGAGGGAAATTTTGTGAGTTTGTAAGATTGGAGGTAATCTCCAAAACTACTCATCCGATTTCAAAAATTCTTTCACCAATATTTAGAATGGACTTTCAAGGTGGTTACAGGTTATATATTATCCAGTTAAAATAATAGGGCTTTTCGTAGTGACGTAGTTTTACAAATAAAGTCGACGAAAAAACGGTCGAGCGAATGCGTTTCTTACGAACGTTGCGTTAACAGAAAGAGATAAATGAATGCTTTCTATGGAGAAGTTGTAAAACTCAAATAGGCCTATAAAAAGTTCATGACGATATATATCTATATGTTAAGGTTAATTCACAAATTGATAAAATATGAATAAAATATATATTTAAAATTAATTGCAATCTGCCGGGGGGAATTTAAGTAGTTAATGTTAAATTCTTATCAAAACAAATTTTCTTATCTCAGGATAATTTTATGTAGAGTAGTTTAGCTTATTTTCTTTATTATTATTATTGATTTTCTCAAACTAAATTCAAAGCGGGCGAAACTGCGGGCACATATAGTATTATATGTATAATATAAGAACTTATATTATTTTATTATGTTATGTTTTGTATTTTATTATATTATGTTAGAATTATAGCTTTTCTCCATTTTTAAATTACTAACTAGATGTAAGCCGTCAAAAATGAAGCTACTTTTACATGTCGATTCCTAAGGAATTAGTACCTACCTATCTATTTATTTTATTTAAAAAAAATCGAAAAAAATATTTTTTGTTAAAACAAAAAAGGGAAAAAATTACATAAAAGAAAAAACTATTTTGAGAAAAAAGTTACGGACGTTACACGAAGTTATGCGGACGGACGGACAAACAGACAACGAAATTATTATAATTTGGGATACCTATTATTCTATACATTTTTATTTAGGTATTTCGTTTTTTTTAATACGTTGTACCGTGTATATTAAATCATCCCAACTATAATAATCTAGTTGTCTGTCCGTCTATCCGTCCTTAACTTGATAGAATCATTTTTGTCCTTAATTTGATTATTTTTTCCTTCTTTTTCCTTTCTTTTAATAAATAAATAAATATTATTCTTTAGGATCCGACATGTAAAAGTGGCGTCGTTTTTGACGGGTTACAGCTATTAAACAAACAAATGTCGTAAACTATTCGCAAACTTGTACGTCTTAGGGCCGGTTGTTTCAAGTTGGATTAAAGTAAGCGTTCTTTTAAAGCATAGATTTTTACGTTCTCCACCAATCAGACGATGTTTTCGTAAAAATGTATGCATTAATCGACCGCTTACTTTGATCGAACTTGAAACAACCGGGCCTTACACGCATAATTTATACATTTTTTATAAATAAATAAATATTATTCTTTAGGATCCGACATGTAAGAGTGGCGTCATTTTTGACGGGTTACAGCTATTAAACAAACAAATGTCGTAAACTACTCGCAAACTTGTACGTCTCGCACGCACGCAGACGAGAATACCTCGTACGCCTGCATCTATTACAGGGGCAAGGTGAAAAATGATAATACGGGTTTTTATTCGCGGGGTTAATGTCCAAAAATATCCTTGGAGGCTGTGTCTCGCGTCTTTATGCGAAAGTTCATTATATCAGGTGTGTTTTGAATTCATCGCGTATTTCGGCCGGCGGAGCCGAAGCGGTTTCGTGTGTCCAGTGGTCCTGCATCGCCCGCGCCGGCGGCCCGCGGCCCCAGAACGGTCCCGAGGATTTGTCACTATTATTAATTAATCTAGATTATGACGAAGTTCTAGTGTAAAATGGTATATAGACTACGAACGTCACAGGGTACTGCAAAATGAGTCAGAAGAAGCAGAATTGCGATGTTTGTTACCGGGAAGAGCAGAAGATCTGATATCCCGAACCCTCGTCGAAAGGATGTTAGCACCAGTACCGTATGTTTAATAAAGAGACGGACTTGTTCCAACGAAATGTCGCGCCATAGTGTTGTGCAACTGATAAAATTTTAGTTCTCGTATTAATAATTTTTTAAATTTTTAAATAGTTTTCCCTAGCGATATTTATTTCGTTACAACGTGTAGAGTAAACTTTTAATTTTCTTGAAACACACTTTCTTTGGCTCGCCACTGTCGGCACGGGTCGTACCAGATCTTCCGTGGACGTCCTCGTGTAGCTTCTTAAGCGGTTCAAGAATAGGGCTCCTCAGCCACGCTCGAACTTACGATCGATGAAACTTGGCAATCCTCGTAACGAGGAACTGCCGTAAAAAGAGATATTTTTTTTACATTCTTTATTCTTTCTATTACGCTCTGGCCAGCATTACAGTCGCTTCTAATTCACTCTATTGCACAAAGATTTTCCACGCGTGCGCCTTATAGATCGCATTCAGTTACTTTTTTTGGTTACATAGATTTTTCAATAAGCAAAGCCGTCAAAACTTGTTTTAATGTGAAAGTAATCCACATGAGGTTTCAGAGACGCATTTGAATTCGCAAAATAATGAACTCAAATGCGTCTCTGAAAGATGAAAGACACATCAAAAAAATTTCAGTGCAGGGATAATACGACATAGGTGTCTGAGACATAAACAGCAAATTTATATATTTGGCAGCGTATGAGAAAGCGAAATATCAACATTTTTTTGGGATATGGTACACAATTCGTATTATTTTTGGAAGATGATTTGCCTTATGTAAGCATTGGATTACTGTTTTTAATTATTATCGTGCGAGAAATGATTCAGGCTTTGTCATTTCGTTAATTTTTACTTAATTATTTGATTTGGAATAATATTCTTTACTAAATCCAATAGAGTTCGGTAAAATAATAACTATGTTATAAATTTATGCATTCAGCACAATTAAATAAATAATATTAAAAAAAGAGAAAAACTAAATGAGCGTTTGTTTATGATCGTTTATGTAATTGGATTTTGTCAGAAATGCCAGAGTTTGCCGTATTTAACACAATGTTATGAACGAAGGGGTTGTTAAGAATGACCTACATCACGGAAACCAAAAATATAAAATAAATAATTGAAATGGTTTTATATCGATACGTTGAATATTTGGGAGTGAAGGTGAGCATCGGTAGTGACCAATGAATGAAGAGAAGGTTGCTTTATAGTCACCACCCGTTATGTAAGGGGAATTCTCGAAAGTCGTGAAACGTTTAATTAATTCATTCACTCGATTAAACAATTGCAAGTTATAAATAATTACAATAATAAAGACGACGATAAAGACTTTGACGGATTAGGGCCTATGGCCTACTAGTTGAGAGACTGAGATGCCCGTACAGGGCGTTGGCTATTTTTATATGTTTTGAGAACAGAGAACTCTCTTGTAGTCTAGCTATGTGCGTGTGCTGACGATGCTCTGGGCATTGACCTGTATTGATGGCTCGTGTACAGACTAGGTACTAGGTGTAGAGACTAGGTACATATAAAATCGAAAAATTTCGTTAAGTTACCAGACTGCCGTGGCGAAATTGGATAACGAGCCATACCCAGATAGAATGGAGGTTCGTTGATTCGAATCCCGGTAGCAGTTTAAATATTTTTTCGTTAATTTTATTTTTTTGTATGTCTTCTCTAATTGATCAATAAAAATTTGTTTACCTTAATCCTGTTCACTGTGCTAAAAACGGCCATATATTCTGCTCCTAATTTTTATATATTTTGCTATATTGTGACCCTCATATTTTAATAGCATTCAGTCTACTTTTGAAACGTTTTTTAACCACTCCATTCACTACTTCGCTCACTTCACTCCCTCACTTCCGTACAACACTGTTTCGCTCAACACGTTTATTAAGAAACTCTTGTGCATAGTACACTAATACACAACTTGTTCGTCTTTTGTATAATATGTGAAATCTAATGCACAACATAGTGCACGGGTAAAGCTAAAAATATAACGTCTTTATATATGAAATCTCAAGGCAACCACATACTCTGAGCCGTTAAAGCGTCCATATCGGCCCAGCATGTTCGCCGCCTAGTGGCATTATTTTATGCTAAAGCGACCTCCTCGCTCGGCCTTCGTCAATACAACACGCAGAGACGAAAAACGAAAGTCGATCGCGCAAAACCTTCATTGTCCCGCGCATGATTAATATTTATTTGTAAATTGGTTGTACAATACATAATACCAAATAATAATAAAATTAAATAAAAAAAACACCTAAAAATAGACATGGGACGTAGAAAACTCCATCCCTCCGTGGAGGGAAAAAGACAAAAAAAAAAAAAAAAACTTAAAAGATTCGTGTCCAAAGAAATCATAACCGACGGTTCAAACACTGGTTCAGGAATAACCAAAATATATTAACACTATAATAACAACAAATTGTAAGGCACAGTAATGTAGTAAAGGTAAAAATGGAAAACAGCAGAGCAAAGAAACATAATGAAGCTTAGGAGCATAGCAAATACACAGTAAAAGCGCAGTATATCAATAATGACGTGATCGTAAATCATAGTAAGCAATAATAAAATAAAGTGAAAGTATAATTAAAAAACATAGTGAAAAACAGATGATTATGGTTAAAGCATAATAAAGCGATAATAATAGCATGGTAAGGAACACAGCAAAGCAATAATGATAGCTCAATAAATTATAACTTAATATAACGTTTCCTTGTCTATATCTTATTTACTTAATTCAATGTGTTACATTTTTGTCTTCTTGTATTATTTATATCTTACTAAGTTAATTTAATTTTTTAATTTTTATAACTTAATCTAATGTTTCTTTGTCTATATCTTATTTAATTTATTTATCTATCTTATTCTTCTTATTTCTATTTCCATCTTATTTGTCTATCTTATTTATCTTCTTAAATTCTTATTTAATCTAATATCTAATTAATAATTTGTCTATATCTTATTTAATCTAATGTCTCACACTAATGATTACATTAACAATAGATATATACATACATGACAATGCCCCCCACTTTTAAACACGAGATTTAAATTCTCTTTTATAATGGGTAAGCGGTAATATAAATTTATATGAATTATTACTCCCTTTATATTAACTGGTGGCGTCTGCTTGCTTGCTTGCCTGCTTGCCGTCGAAAAAACTTTGGATTGATTTTTGACCCTTTTCCCGTGATCCAATCGAACTGAAACTTTGCAAGCAGACTCGTGGCTACGATCAAGAAGATCTATCAAATTTTCGTTAAAAATTAATAATAATTATAGTATAATTTTGGATTTTTAGAAATTTTAATGGTTTTTTCAAATAGGAATCATTACAAAAGTTTGATTACTATCAACGGCGCCGGCGGTCCGATAACGTCACGGAAAATTTAAAATTTGAATTACTTCGTCGGTAGGTATAATAGGTACTTCACTACGAATTTAGAAAATTTATGACAATTGGTTCACAGATGACAGCACACTTCGGTTTTTTGAGAAGAAATCAAGTAATAAAGATATATTTTTATAGATTTTTTACATAGATATTTGTCTAGACATGTTTCATATTCAGTCAATCAATTATTACATGATGGTAAACTTAATTTACAAAAAAGGGGGTAAAATAAAAACTTGTTTTTTATGGGTTAGTTTTTATTATATTGATTGTAGCCGCTTTTAAGTTTGTACATTTACCAAATAAATTTAATAAAAAAAAAATTAAAAAATGATAAACAGAGTGATAAACAAGGTAACATATAAAAGAGGTATAAAGATGATAATAGAATCATGAAGAAAATAATATATCACAGCAGGGTCCCGTAGGATCTCCTAGCGGGACACCCTAGTTCCATCAAAGTCTTTAAGCAGTCTAAAAATCTCAAGGCAGCTGAATTTAGCAAATCTTCTTACTTTACGTACAGAAAACGAGCAAAAAAATTCCCAGTCACGAATATATTTCGGGTGACCACCGCCCACCTGCGTGAGACATCGTCCCCGATAAATTGATTCGCGGACTGCGGCCCCGCCGTGGCGAGCACCTGGACTCGTCCATTGCAATCCATCCAGCCGGGAAGCCAGCAAGCAACAAGCCAGTCGCGGTCTATGCGCGGTGCGCGCTGGACGTAGTTTGTTAGCGGAGCTTCTCGCCGAAGGAGATTCGATAAAAATCGAGGTTTTTTTTCGTGCCGACTTAAGTGATCTAACTTTTTTGCAACAGCTAAGTGTCAGTGAATAATGCAAATGAAGTTGTAAGAACTATAAGGTTAACGTTGCTTGCGGAAAGTGCGCTTGAAATTAATAGCGAAATTTCTCAAAATTGTGAAACTTTTTAGAATTTATCGTTTTTTTTAGTGAATTTAAATCGTGTTTTGTCAAAATTGATCGGTCTTCCTTTCCACGTTTACTTTATTTTAAATCATCAATGAAGCATTATTAAATATTATACGTAATTTATTTTATTTTAGCACTCATTGGTCCTGTGTTATTCGTTGTTTGCGCAAACCAAATTACGTTTCGGAAGACATATTTTATTTCTTTTTTGGGATTGGCATTCCATGGTGTAATTTACCATGGGAGGCAGATACGATGTAACGACCTGCAATTTCCGGGCATACATTCCCCATCCCCACACCGGGATATGTTAATTCGGAAAGGTGCCTACCTCGGAGCCTCCTTATAAGAATACTTCCATTACGCACACGTAATTAATACTGAATTTAATTTAAATGCATTGTTTTTGATCTAATGTCATATAATATTTAAAAATATATTTTAAGTACCTATTGTTTGAGCGATATTTCGATTACAATATGATCGCTAGAAATCGGAATTTTCTTTGATGAATTAGGGAGTTTGTATGGCTTCCGTGTTATATATACTTGATTTACTTTTTACTAACTTCAATCACTTGGACAAACAACGAAAGAATATAAGAATCGCTAATATTATATACACTCGCGAAATTAAATTATAAAAAAGTTTGTCAATAATAAAATATTTCATATTTTATTCAATTTGTCAACATTGATTGCTTGCCAATCCAAAGTACATTTTTTGAATTCATTAAAAAGCTTCTTTGTATTGCGAATTATAATACCTTTCCATTATCAGAATATATTTGTATTAAATATCAAGACGTATTTTGGCAAGTCCCTTGTCAGCATCAATATTATGTTAAATTTTCACATGAAGCAAACGCATCGTGGTGAGACATAATATCTTTAAATAAAATAACTATTTGTATAACACCACTTTATTGAGTAAACACCAACTAGTTTCAACTCACAGCTAAGTCTTCATCAGGGTTGAGTATTAACTTACTGTTAATAGTTTTACGTTTTCGTTAATTATAATACTCAACTCTGATAAAGACTCAGCTGTGAGTTGAAACTAGTTAAACAAATAGTTATTTTATTTAAAAATATTATGTTACATGAGAAAAAAACGCTTTCCATCAAATGTGTTTTACCTTTTCGTGAAATGTACTTTAAAAAAATTTCTATCGGTAGTTGCATAGGTAACTCAGATTCATAAAGTACGCGTATTATATTTCAACCGACCACTAATTTTCTTCTAATCAATTTTTCTACGCACTGATCTAATCCGTCGCTGGCTCTGATAGGGCAATATGTAACCGGTAATGATAAGATAATAATAAATTCATTATTTGGTCAAACACTTGCATATTTATTGGCCATTTATTGATTTGTACACATACACAACACACTATATTTACTAGCCAATTATTGATTTGTGGGAGAGATGTTCGTTACTTAATCGAATTGCGGAGAATTATAACAGTGGGTCAAAGTCGATTCATTGCGTTTATGCGAAATGCCAACTTACGTTAGGTACCAGTTGACAGTGGCGTGCAGCGCATACAAGCAAACAAGCTGTGCATTAGTAAAGATTCTGGGAAACAAATGTTAATTAAATAATCCTTATCTAAAGAAAAAGTTGATTTAATATTCTAGCCGTAATTCGTCCTACGGCTCATAGTTTTATCTCCGACGTTTATGTACCTAACTTCATGTCAATTCTTAATTTATCTCGCTTGTTTGCGCCCAACAATTTTGTTCCATAGATCTAGTCAAGTCGAAAAAAAACTCGTCCTGAACCGTGTATTTTGACATGTCTATGTCAGCGATTTTTTGTAATAGACAAATAAATTTTTCATGGAATAGCGTGTTTCTTCGAAAGGTCCTATGCCAGGTGAGAACTGCGCCCTCGTCATTTGCAGAAATGATATTTTTTACAAATTCTACCCAAAACATTCTGTGTGAATTCTATTCCTCTTTTCTATGGTGAATGTTAATTAATACCTGATACCATCTGTCAAATCCTATTGATTATTTACGACGACATTGCCATCGATGATACCATAAAATGTTTGATTTATTTTTAATTTTTAATTAGTATTATTCCCGATTTAATTATATATAAATCGTCTTCGAAATATATTGAAAAATTTTGTCGTATTACCTATATATAAAATATTTATTTATTTAGAAAATATTGTTTACAATACTTATTTTATAGTGCAGTTATTTTTTTGGATTAAAGCTACTCGGAATAGTTCATTATATACAGTTAAAAATTTTCAAAAAATGTATATACCCTTATAGGTATTCGCGTATATATATATGTGTGTTTTTATTTTTTTTATTTTTTTAAATATAGTTATATAGTCGGTCACAGCATAACCTAACTTTATACCCACTGCACGCCACTGCCAGTTGACAACGTGCTTTGCCCATGGACAACATGCGTTACCCAGTGATAACGGGCGTTGTCCATTGACAACGTAAGTAAACCATCGACAACTTAAATGAGTACTATAAGCAGGAATGGGGAGGTTATACGATATACCTCTAGGGATGTGTGTCCACTTACCGACAATTATTGCCCATAAAAACGATTAATTATTGACTACAATTTTTTAGTTTGAGTAATTTTGTAAATATTACACCCGAGGCCGATACGGTCCTAAATTTTCGCTGAACCATTTTCAATCACTTGCTAGTGTTGGTATTTTAACCGGTGACACACTAACCGTTTTTTGTGATTTGTATCTGATTGCATCGATGATTGGCAATTAATTTTTCATAACTCGACATCTAATCATCGTCAGTATACAATAGTTACATATTACCTCCAAATAACTGTACCGAAAATAACCTCTTAAAATAACGGTTTGGTCATCACTGTCACTTGCTTCTGTCCGGAAATTTTTTTATTATATTTGGTAGTAAAAAGAAAAGGCTTTCCATTTTACCGTTTTTAGGTAATATTTATATTTTTTGATTTATTTATTTATTTATTAATCAACGCCCTAGTAGACTTTAACAGTACAAGAAAATTAAAGGATTTTTATATACGAAACATAAAACACGTTTTACAGTAAATAATTAAAAATATATATATAAATTAAATATATTTAAGATAAATGAACAATATAAAACAATATAAAAAGAACAATATATATAAACGATGATTAGAACATAAGCAAACAGTAATAATTAGAAACCTTTAAAAAATTAATAATAGAGTAAGATAAAGATAATTAAAACAATATACCAGATAAATAAGATAATAAGATAAAATAAACCAAAAAAATATATAAAAGATAAAATCAAAACATATTTAAAAAGGAAATTAACAATAATTAGGGCTCTTTAAAATAAGTAAATATATATATAACTGATGGGGAAAAAAACATAAGTAAAAATTTAGTCCATTTAACTGTAATTAATTATATTGATATATTCTAAGTTAAGTAATTCTTTAATTCGGGTATGCTCCTACAACGAAAAATGTCTACGAATTCCGAGAATTTATTTCCAAGGCGATGCATGCGTGTTAGCGGTGAATTTAATACATAGTTATTCCAATTTTGTTAAAGCTACATTTCGTAGCGATTTCGTTCCAACCATGGAGAGATCCATGCTTGGAGTAAGCCTAAGAGATTAATTAGAAACGACGAAATTAGGCGCAGAACTAGAGTAATGGATATCATGGATCGTGTAGCGAAGCTAAAATGGCAATTGGCAGGACACGTTGCAAGACAGAATACTACAAGATGGCCTCCCAGAGTTCTGAAATGGAGACCTTGGGAAAATAAAAGAGGCATCGGAAGACTTCAAGAGAGATGGGCCGATGATATTGTCGCTGCGGGGGGATAGAAAAAACAGGGAAGAATGGAAAAATAAGGAAGATAACATTTCGAAATTTTCGTGATTAATTTTGTGGAAGTTCATTGTAAATAACTATGAATAGAACACAACGTTGTTTACTTCACACAATGACATTTAGATGAATTTAATGAATAATGATAAGGCCTTAAATATACAAACACCACTTATTACATCCCCCCTTCTTACCATACTAGCCCCTCCCAGCAACCACTTTCACTTTCCGCGTGCCCCTCCCCCGCTCCCGACAACTCCCGCCCCTATGTAGTAGATAAAATGTCTTCTAGTCTTAAGTTAGTATATTACTGAAGATGATGCAGTAAGCATCGAAAACGTTTTAATTAATTTATTTAATTAAACTGTCATTGTGTGAAGTAAACAACGTTGTGTTCTATTCATAATAAGGAAGAGGCCTGTATCCAGCAGTGGAAAGACGAAGACTGATGAAGAAGAAGAAGACATTTCGTCAATAATTGAAAGTAAATATGAAAATAATTTTTATACGCGGACAGATTTTAATAATAATAACAGATTTTAATAATAATATAACAGCGTGCCGTGTCGGAGCCGTGGAGGCACACGCGGGCACGCTCACCAGGTCGTGGGAAACCACTTGCCGGTGAAACAATGGTTCATCACAATGCCCACAGACACTTCTCTCGTTTTATGTGTTCCCTCATTTAAAATAAATTGTAGTTCTCCACAAAGCGCTGACTAAGCACAGGTCTGATGATGGATCCGCGGTGCGTCTAATGTGCAGTCGTCTTCGCGGCCAAGAGACATTATGATGAAATTCGGGCTTTTCGCCGGTAATTTAAACTAAACGAAGAAAACACATTTTCATCTTGTGAATTTGTATTTTTAGGCGGCTAGCCAGCAGGCAGTTGGTACATGGAAGCATGATGAATTCATCTGACAGAATATTATATATATATATATATATATTATAGATATATATTATATATAGGATATATATATATATGTTGG